>JXSR01S049424.1:57060-69135 GCA_000969725.1 Ophiothrix spiculata
CCCCCCCGCGTAGACGAGGGTTAAGTATATTAACTGTTAATTGACCTCAGAACATACAGATATATTTTATATTCCCGACCATTTTCTTGAAATGTGCATGTATTTTCACTTGTAGCGCAAAATGAAGTTTGCTGCATTTACGGCTGTATAGAGATGAACGAACACATATGATACATACGAGTAGATGTCTTTTCTTCATATTTTATTATACTTATGTTTTGCTGTCATTCCCTGTATTCCAGCCACCTATGAGGGGAGAAATCGGAGATAAATAATCTTGCTCAACGATTCAACGATACCGGGAAAGGACCGAGGCTTGAACCCGCAACCGTTCGATTACAAATCCGATGTTCTAAATCAATGTCCACAGTCCTCCACTGTTTTGTTTTTCACTCTGCAATTCATTGTATAATACTAACATATTGGACCATTGCATGATATTGCATTTTATATGGCATTGCTGTAATTGCAATAACAGCCAAAGCTATCATACAAATTTCAGTCACAATAAATGTCATGATTAATTTAACGACACTTGTATACTTTGTGTCAAAGATTTTGGCTGAAAGTCTGTAAGTTTAATATTTCTATTTGAAAAATGATTTGCCTTTTATCAGTCTTGTTCACAACTTCACACTATAGTTCAAATCTAAGGCTCTTCCCCTATTTACGACTATTTTTTCTCTTTTCTCTTTTTATAAAGTATATTCTGGTATATGCGATGAATCCATTTTCTCTAAACAAAAATGATATAATGTTGCAATGACGAATATATTAAAACTAGAAGAACATTTACTGGCTTAATAGTATAGATTTTCAGGGCATGCAACTATTACATAGTTTGCTATACAGATATCCGAAAATAAACTGGCTTGTGTGAATTTACTTTTTGATGATATCTAAGTGCCAATGAAATTGCTTCCTTTCGCTCTACTTAAAACAATTACATAGCTGGTGAACTGACGTTTAAGTACTCCTGGTAATACATGACACATAAAAAACATCTCATTTGTGTCAAGTCCATTATTTAAATGGAATCTGAATCTAAACGTTAATGGACATTAAGTTATCAGTTAACAATTGAGACTTGTTTAGATCTGATGATCACAAAAGTGAACACGTTTCACACGCGTATCATTTATGTATTTTCTTTTTCAATTTTGTAAAATTGATGATATATGTCTTTTGTTAGAACAAGAAGAGCATATGTTTTCAATATCAAAGATAAAAAGATCCATATCCTCAATCAAAAATATGTCTGTGCGTTATATCGAATGCAAGTAGATTATAACGCTATTCGGGGTTATTTAAGTAGAGAATAATCACTAAAATAGAAGGAGTAGTATGATTTTTCCTTTACCAATTAGCCTGTCGTGCCAGTATTTCAATTTGCAGTTTGTAATATTTAATAGCACTATGCATATTTGGTTTGATTATGTGGTCATTAACTTCAAAACTCAGAAATATGACATTATTTTTGAATAATGACGATAAATGCAATCCTTTTTCCTAACAAATATTTATGACTTTAATATAACTCGACAGTCCCTCAAGGTCAAAGTATCATTTCTATTCCAAGGCTTGAATTAATACTCGAGATAATTGAACGAGACCATTTGTTGTCGCAATTATCAAGTAATATGAAATCCAGTTGAAAATCGGTGACGGAAAATACTAGACTAACGCTGATCAAGTTATTCATTGCCATGATTACTAATAGTACCAACTAGCAAATTTAAGTCAACTCGCATTGACATGAAAGCTGTAGGCTCAGCAGGTCTATTGTATTATCACAACTAGGTCACAATTTACACTAGATAATAATTCATAGACAAAATAGCTACCCCTTGGTCAGGATTTTAAGTCATTTATATTCTTGTCTCCAAAATAATCCCCTTTCTGGAAAAGGTAAACGGTATATAAATGACAGCATTTTATGAAGCCATTCTGACTCTCTTTTTTAAATATACACGTAAAGTTACTGATACTGAAATATAATATCGTTTTGAGGCCCCAACACTCAGTCATGGTGAGGATATCAATTAACATATATCATGTAGGCCTATATCTTTTTCATTAAAAACCAATGCTTTATCTTACAGCGCTTTCTGCGTAATTGGATTTCAATATTGAAGGTGCCCATTATTACCAAAGTTTCATATAGTGTCAACATATGAGGAAATATATATTATCTCATTTTCTAATTACATCAGTAAAATGTTTCTTCTTTGAAGGCATCGACGATTGGCCTCGATATGCATTTACAAATACATTGAAGCAATACTATAAGATTTTGACCAAAAATGGTTTATACTAAAAACAAATTAAAATGAAGGAATGTGACGTTCTAAAAGCATTTCAAGTGTATTTTATCGAAATATTGTTTTGCCACCCAAAAAATGTATAAAAAGCACATGTATGCTTTCCTATACTTCATGTGGAATTCAACAAATGGCCATTAACAGGAAAAGTAAGCAAATTTAAGCCAAATCATTTGGAGGGAACTAATATCTACCCAAAACAATACCAATAAGCTAAAAAATCAAAAGTCATGGGTGATAGTGGGCGCTTAATTTTTAACACTTTATAGTATTGCTTTAACATTGGAAAAGATTAATATGTACAGTTCAGTGGCGTTACCAGAAATTTTCAGTTCAGGGGGCGAGCAGGGGCAAGACAATTTTGCAGGGGGCGAAAGAGTTTTTGTTCAGACATTTGCAGGGGGCGAAAGAGTTTTTGTTCAGACACAAAAAGGTACATCCCAAAATTTTTCATGTAGCAAATCATCCAAATTTTGCTAAAATTCATAAAAATTTGTACTATTTTGGTGATTTTGGAAAGTTTTGAAAAACTAACCCATAAAAGGGCTAAATTTTGCACAGTTACATTACCTATGTACTATATATTCAAACTGTTTACTTTTCTTGGGTTTCATTTGGGGGGGGGGGGGGGGGGGTTGGGGGGCTCCTTTCCCTCCCCCCCCCCCCCCCCCTGGTTACGCCACTGAATATGTATCTTGAAAACAAAAACATTAAAAAAATAGAAGCAATGGAATTTTATCTAGTTGCACTTGCGACTTCTTCATGTTGTCCTTCAAAATGTCATGATAAATTTCAATGAAAGTCAACATTTCTCGCGATGCTCTTACGATGCATTCCAGAAGCATCGGGAAAACATTACGAAGGCATCAGGCAGGCCATCATCAAAGTATGATACATTTCAAAAAAGATGTTGATTAACTTCTGCTTAGATGTTGATATAACTAGACATGATAGCATTTTCAGATATTAAATGCAAATAGTATGGAAAAGCAATCTACAACAGTTAGCAAACCAAATCTGGCGTTTTCCTCTCTACCATTATTATGAAGATCACAGCTCACAGCTAATTCAATAAACACATGCTATCCGAAAATAAACTGGCTTAGTAATGCCTATTACAGATCTCATAGTTCATGTTTGAGTAATTGTTCCTAGCTATATACTTGACTGGGTTGACTGCATAGTTAATTTGACGAAATAATAAGTGCACGAGACTTACATCCATGTGACATCGGTCTTAGGCTCTATCAATAGAAAATTGTAGTGGCTATGCTTTATACCCCACAAATTTAGGTACACTCTAAGTCCTGAGAAAAGGGTATAACTAAAAAAAATAACAAAAAATACAGTTTTGAGGTCAGTATTCAAAAGCCGACTCCTGATTCAAGACCATTTCAATATCAAAGGTGAATGGTGGAAAGGAAACTCCTAGCTCCTAAATTCAGATAAAATTTAGCAAAATCAGTCGCTATTCCGACATACCATGTGTCCCAAAAATGGTTACATAAAGAATGGTCGTGCTCTTCGAGCACAATAGCTCTAGTTTTATTTGCTTTTAGTGCAACATGGTTACTTGATCATGCAAACTATGTGAAAAATAAAATCAGGTCAGCCCATAAGTCGACAAGTTTAGCAAAAGTTCACGTCTCTTTAGCTATTTACTTGCAATGTTGAAGTATAGTCTCACACGTGTATGACCATATATTCCATAAACAAGTAAAAATACATTAACTAAAATAGGTCGCTTCTTCCAACTAAAATATTGTGCATGTTGCTTCCGGGTAACAGTAGTGGAACGTAGATTAAAATCAAATGCGCTTGGAAATGATGTTTTGATTCTTAATGATATGGAAGAAGAGGAGGTATAAATGTGATCTAGATTTAAAACAGATAACCTGGAAGGGGTTTACCTCTTTTAATCTATAGCAAAAAGCTTTTGTATAGGCTTTAATGGATATCCATTTAATAATGAGTGGTCGTATTTTGATAAATAGGATTGGTACAGAACTTCTTCCATCACGTCTGAAGTTATTATTTAGTGTACATTATTCAGATAAAAGACGGAAAACCTTGACAACAAAATTTCTGGAATTCCCGTAATATTGAGCTTCCTCGTATACCTACGTGTTATTTTGCTAAATTTGACGCGCACTTGTACCTGGACATGCCACATGGAAATAAACCTTTGATACAATCACTCAAGCAGGTTGCTACCTGAATTCACTGTTGCAAGCAACATAATAAGCACACTGGAATGATGTTTTGATTATTATATAAAAGCAGAAGATAGGCTGTAAATGCCATTTGAATTTGGCCCGGGGGGGCCACTCAGATTTGGAGATGTACACAACCGCGTTCAATTTTTTTTCAGACCCACCCTAAGCAGGTTTTGGTCCATTCTCAAAATCATGCCCTAAACAGGTTTTCGCGAACTTTTTGTTTAAAAAAAGTACCCTTAACAAGTTTTGGACAAAATTACGCCCTAAACAAGTTTTGTTTTTAATTGTAGGCCTACCATACATCTGTCACAGTTGAAGATATTACAAGAGATCTTTAGCAACTTTAATGTTTTAAACCCGTAGAAAAAATTATGAAATGTTCGGTATACTGGACTAATGACTTAATTCAGTATTTGCATGTATAACATAATTAACTGGGTGTAATAATTATAATATTCCAAATTCGCTGGGGTTCACGCGTGAACCCCACTTTTTATATATTTTATCCCCGATTTGTATCATATTTTTACCGAGAGGAATATAATTAGTGACCATCCCGGAAGTTGTATTTTTCCTCGTGTTTTCCAACGGCAACCAGTAATCTTCTGGCACACATTTAGACATTAGTCTCTTGCTGAATTTATGTAACATGTGTAGCAGGTCAACGTTTACTTGCCGTTACGTGGTATGATGACACTCGTTTGTGGACCACTGCGATGATGTTGCAATTATCTGGAAACTTGTACTTAACTCTCGTGAATCGAAAGCGGAAAATAAAAAATTCCAAAATCTGATCGGGATTTCAAACAGGCCCGGCAAACAGGGGATTTCACTTTTTAATACAAAGGGTGCGGAGAAAGTTGGACATGGAATTTTGAAAGAGACCCTAAACGCGTAAGAAACGATTTTCAAAACACACCCTTTTTTACGAAAATGCTTGATTTTCCACCCCTAAACGCGTTACGCGCGTAAAGTGCCCGACTGTGAAAAAAGCACCCTTTTCACGCGTTTTTTTGAACGCGGTTATGTACAGCTCCAAATCTGAGTAGCCTCCCGCGGAATTTGGTTTCCTTTAACGCAAAGTACATCAAACAACTAAAAGTTATGGTTCAATCTTTAATATTCAAACTGCTTTAAGATGACCAATTTTTATGAAAAATTATGTAAATGAAATAGAATGGCTCATATCGAAATGCCAGGCTATATTGAACAATTTTAACTGTTTGACTTTGTAATTAGTGTGGCATTACTTATCACAGTAAGGGCACAGCCATAGTCGGCCTTCGAATAAAATTTTCGCTATCAAACATTTTGTCGTGACGTCAAACTATGGGCGGCCACATGTGTCAAAAAAGTTTCACCAAGAGAAAGGTGTATACAAAATTAATGTGCCTATTACAATGAAAAAGATGTCTAAAATACTCAAAAAGGTGTGTAAAACCTATAACGGTGTCTAAACCCCAAAATCGTTATGTAACCCAAAACGGCGTGTGAAATTAAAAACAGGTTTCTAAAACCAACAACAGCTATGGCCGCCCATAGTTTGACGTCACGACAAAATGTTTGATAACATTTTTTTTTTTTTTTTTGAAGGCCGACTATGGTTTGACCCTACTTAGTTGAAAACATAACATAAAATGATTGATTCTTCATCAAATAGAAGAGGCGTTAATGCGATCAAGATGTTAGTCAGATAAACTTCGTGGTCTTTAGTCGCCAACTTAATTAGAGTTAGCAGGGGTTCATGAATTTGAGCCCTGTCTTTTATCAAGTCTATTACGTGATTACGCAAATGGAAATGCACAAGCATAGTGGTCATTTCACAATTTATACTTTTTCAGGTTTACGGCATACTGACCAAAATAATATCAAGAAACACGGTAGATCAGAATACGTTTCAAGTCCGTACGGTTCTTTTTTACTTTTCTTTAATAATAATGTGAAATTTTAAACATATGTTTCAAAGGAAGAACAGTGTGTGTATCCAAACTTCAAGATAGGTAGATCCATCTCCTCAATCACGAATATGTCTGTGCATTATGGCAAGTGTATCTCTATCTGGAGCATTTTTAGTAGATAAGATAAACACTATAATCATCATCCTCTATATTGAGAAATGGACAAGTTGCAGTTTTTAGCCTCAGTGATTGTTGTGTCAGAATTTCAATATTAATGGAATTGTGTTGTTATAGTGAATGGCAATATGGATACTGCATTTGATTATTTTTTATTTACCTTAAACTCCAAATACTAATTTGTATTTAACATGAATGTACTTAGTTTTCTCCTAAAATATTACATGATGCAATTTAACTTAAATGAATAATAATACGCCAGAGTATTGAATGAAACAAATATAACAACAACGGATATTATTATATATATTTTCAGATTAAAACTGTACAAATGATGCTTGGATCTATTTCCCATTACAACGCTTTGCATGCAAATGCAATAGACACTATAGAAGAGATTGTGTTAATTTGACCTGATAAATGCAGTCTCTTGCCATTTTTTATTTTTGCAAAGACCAAATTATAAGAATTAAAATGACATCTAATAGACTTCACTCGGTTTCCAGAAGCCAAGTTATGGTCCAAGGTTGTCAGGGAGTAAAATGGGAAACTGAGTTAAATAAGCTCTATATTATCTCTAAATTGTCCTCATAACATACAGAAATGTTTCATATTTCCGACCATTTTCTTGAAATGTGTTTAAAATTTAATATATCAATCTCGGTAAATTAGCTTAGCATCCATATTTTCAACTGTTCTGCAAAACGAAGTTTGCTGCATTTACGGCTATATAGAGATGAACGAACACTTATGATACGTCTTTTATTATGTTATTTTATTAGACTTGAATATATTTTCCTATCACGACCAAAGTCATTCTCTTTTCAGGTTGCTGGCAAAATTAGTTATTAATCCATGATAACTTATCATGATATGATAAGAAAGATCATGATGATGATAATTGGAATGATTATAGTGACATTGACGATGGCGATGACGACGGCGACGATGATGATGATGATGATGGTGATGATGATGATGATGATGACGATGATGATGACGATGATGATGATGACAACGTCGACCATGACGAGGTAAGATTAAGATTATGATTATGATGCCAGAAAATTTTGGTTTGCTCTATACATCAAACGTAGCTTTATCTGTGTCATATATATGTGTGAGTGTTCGATTTAAAAGTAAAGATGTTTTTATAGCTGCTTACTCTCAATGGAATTTATTGATAAAAACGATGGATTAGTAATTTGATATGTATCTGCTGAGGATTTGCTTTTATTATGCAGTAGAATTATGGTACGGTTAAATGGTATGGCTTGATTAAAGTCTTTGCCAGGTGAATATGAAGATGAACACATTATATTTTACTTTGTTTATGAAGAACGTAATTTGATAATGCAATTTAATACAGACTCCCGAAAAAGTATCGCCTCACCTCGAAAAAATTGCTCGTACGCAAATATGGAACTCTCGAACGTCATTTGAAGATTATGTGTACAAGCGCTGGAATTTCAGCTTTCTTTTTACACCCTATTTCTGACAATTGACTGAAAAAAGAATGAAGTTCATGGCTAGTTTTAGTCGTTTTAATATTTTTTTTTTTTGCGATGCTTGTTAATTTTTCGTCAAATTTTAACTGTCACGAATGAATTTCTCGAATTTTTGACATAACTAACAAAAAAGTTACTTTTCAGTCAGAAAAACGTATGTCTTATTCAATACATTTCACACGAAGTGCATTATTTTTCAACGCATCAAGTTAAGCAACGGTACCATTCAAAACTCTAGCTCTGAGCTTCATGCACGTCAGAGGATGACCCGTTGTGACATAAGGTAGTAGTTATCGACATTCTGATGCCTAGTTATCGCAATACAGACAAGTATGAAGAGCCGATATTAGGTACCTTTCGTACATCACATCAACGTATTTTTCCTCTCGTTTTTTCTTCACTTTAAGGGCCTTACAGGCAAAATATATATTTCAAGTTTCATCAATCTGAGTTTTCATATTTTCACTAGCAGAATCGATCCAACCGACGAAGTTTTCTCTTCTAAAACAAAAGTGATGTAAGGGTTCAAATTTCAGACTTTTCCCCCAGGAAAAATATTTACGCGGAAAAGTCTCAATTTTTTTGATGCCATATAATGTTTCTTTTTTATCAACAGCAAAAAAAAAAAAATAATCACATGCATTGTATTGGAAAACCTCCAAATTTTCGTATCCCGTTCCAAATTTGCATTTGCATTCACCGCAGGTCACGTTTAAAAAAATCTCGACTTGGATTTTAGAATTCGCTTAAGGGTACGAGGAATCCATATGCTCAGGAAAATTAAATCCAAACTATTTTTCAATCATGAAAAGATAAATAGTTTCCACTGCCTTTGCGGGGACTCGAACCATGGATAATGGCGGGGGTCAGTGATGCATTACGAAGCGAGAGATCTATCGCTGAGCTATCAAGGTAGCGTTGAGATCGTGAACTAAAATCTAAAACATAAACATTAGAATGCCGTATTTTTCTTTTGTTTACATACATTATTGCTTTTTGTCTCATTGGAATGCTCAATTTGTAAGTAGGTTATACGAATGCGTATATCAGATAAAATGTAGATAATGTAGATACTTAAAACAGGCAATTCACAGCTCAAACAGGGCGAACTCAGAGTCGTAATTCACGTCCGGATTTTTGGGCAAAACAACGCGGGTTTGTTACATTATCATTCAAAATCAACTCAGCATATTTCGTCATGCGAGTGCATGAAAGTCGTATCTGCATTTTGGTCATTTAACAGGAGACACATTTTTGTGTCTCACTGTCCCAGATTTTGTGAAAATTTTTTTTTGAGATATTTACTGAACTTTGTAAGTATTCTCATATGTTATTCATGCCATATAATTTATTATTTAAAATATTGTTTGCAAAAGAAAATGGCGTATCTGCAATTTGAATTGAAAATTCCATTTAAATAATGGACTTGACACAAATGAGATGTTTGTTATGTGTCATATATTTCCAGGAGTACTTATTGTCAGTTACGCCTAAAGACTACTTCGAAAAAATACGACCTTCTTGCTTTCATGGGTGATATAGTACTTATACAAGAAAGTCGTATCTGCGGAGATGCGACTTTCTTGCTTACATTGGTGATATATCACTCATACAAGAAAGCCGTACCTGTGCAGATACGACTTTCTTGCATTAAACAGAAAATCAGTCACGCAGATACGCCATTTTAACTTTTTCGAAGTAGTCTTTAGGCGTAATTTTGAACTTGATAATGGACATAAAATCACTAGTAAATTTTAATGTATAAACTAGAGACTCTATTCAATATGTACGCCAAAAAATGTGATATTCTGATAGGTGTAAATAGGTTAAAACCTGTAGTAAACATGACATTCAGTCGAGCGAGACGTTTTTAGGGACTGTAGCCTTAACAGGGTCGCTGGCGTTGTGTTATGAGGTGGGACGAATCTTACACACTGATTTAGAATGGAATTTGCATGTCCTTTCTTTTTAACGCATATCATTTCTTTTCATGTGTTAAAGTCCCAGTAAATTATATGTCATAGTAAAGCTTTGATTGTAAGGATCGTCGACAAACCACAAAAAAGAGAATATACAGGATGGAACAAATGTCATATAGGGTGAAAGTATGGAATTTCATAATTGATTTCTACCAATACCATAATTGATTATAACTGTATGTAATTCAATAATTTGACCCTTTGATATATGAAGGGGGTACTATATACTTTTAAATAAACCAAACTTATAATGAAGGAGTTTGCTTCCGTACTGAGCTATAATGTGATCAAATATAACTAGAATTAGAACATTTACTGGTTTAATAGCATAGTTTTTCAGGGCATGCAACTATTATATAATTTGCTACACATATATCCGAAAATAAACTGGCTTAAAAATGCCCTTTTTGTAAACAAACTCTTTGATGATAGCTGAAATTTAATAAAAAATTGGGAGAGGTAGATCCAACGGACAAGGCACAAAACACGTCAAGGATCAAATATGATACGGGAGGTTACCTAGATCATAGTAATAAATTAGAGGCAAAAACAAAGTAAGCCAACTTAATGTGTTGAAAATATAGAACAATACGCATATAGGCCTAAATCATAGTAAGTGTGTCTATAGGCCTAAAGCATAGCTGAAATGCCAATGTAATTGCTTCCTGTCGCTCTACTTAAAACAATTACATAGCTGGCGAACTGACAATAAGTACTCCTGGTAATATATGACACATAACAAACATCTCATTTGTGTCAAGTCCATTATTTAAATGGAATTTGATACTAAATGTACATTTGAGTTAACGATTATTTAGACTTGTTATATCTGATGAGCACAAACATGAACACGTTTCACAAGCGTATACGTTTTGTTTTCCTATTATCTTTTTCAAGTTTGTGAAATTGCAGATATTTGCCTTTTGTTAGAACGAGAACAGCACATGTTATTAATATCAAAGATAAAAGACCCATCTCCTCACTCAAAAATATGTCTGTGCGTTATAACCAAATTATATATATCGCTATTTGGAATAATTTAAGTAGAAAAATAGTCACTAACAGAGAAAAAATAGTATGCTTTTTCCTTTACCGATTAGCCTGTCGTGCCAGTATTTCAATTTGTAGTTTGTAATATTTAATAGCACTATGGATATTGGGTTTGATTATTTTTTTCATTAACTTCAAAACTCAGAAATATGAAATTATTTATGAATTATGAAGACTAGCGGGAGCGCTCGCTTCGCTCGCGCCCCCGCTAGGCCTAAGTGTTTGAAAATGAGCAATCACATAATCATGATAATGGGATCATACTCACGTCTGTCTTAGTGTTTGATGTGAATGATCATGACGGACCTCGGGTATAGTGTACCCAGCAGGGCAGGGAGGCAGACTTTTCCCCCAGGAAAAATATTTACGCGGAAAATTTGAGGCGAGGAAAATGGAAGAGAGAGAAAGAAAAAGAAGAGAACGAAAACGGAGAGATAAGAAGGGGAATGAAAGAAAGAAAAAAAATGAAGAGAAAAGATGAGGAAAGAGAAGAAAAAGAAGGGTAGAGAAAAATTGTAGTATAGAATTTTAAAATGGTCGTCTGTGCACTTATAAAACTTTATGTAAGTCATATTTAAAATCTATACACATTAAAAAATTGCTTGTACCGGTACCTTTGTGTTTCATATATTGGTATAAAAATGGGGAAAAAATAAGTATAAAATGGGAAAGAAAATATGTATGCCTCCCCTGACCAAGAAAGCTGGTTACGCTACTGCGGACTGCAATTAGGGTATCAAATACAATTTTATCACATTGCATTTGGTCTCAGGTAGGGTATTCATTGTAACTAACCGGGGAGCACGGGGCAAAAAAGGGCTATCTCTGCTATTTTTATCTCTTAGTGATTTTCAGATACATATTAGTATTCCCCACCTCCCCTAAGCTGGACCCCCATAAAAAAGTACACACAGCTCATTTTA
>JXSR01S049432.1:0-10033 GCA_000969725.1 Ophiothrix spiculata
TCTTGGATGAGTGATTAAAAGTGTCAATGGTGACTCTGTCGTTCGACCTATCCCTTGGAGTCAAAAGGTCGAAAGAAAGGTCAAATTTTCAACTTTGCCGGATGTTAGTTGCTGGTTTGTTTACATATGTTCAGATCATACACATTGTTAATAACGAGTGGGAAGCATCTGCATCATTGATGCGCTCGTTTGTTTTTCAAATAAATGTTTGATTCTCAATATATTGACAAAACCATCAGATAAGTTACTATTACGATATTTTGGGGTAAAATTTTACTATATTATCGAACATTACTTGAGTTACAAGACTTAATTTTGAATGATAAAAGATGCGTTCGTAGAGAAAAATGTCTATTGCATGATGGATATAAAGAACCAGGTCATACATGTTCCCAACTATAGTAGTTATCTTGTTTGAAAAATAAACGGTTTACATAAAAATACAAATAGGAGAAATCTCATATGTTTTATGAAAAATTTGCCAATTTTTTCCTGAAAGGGACACATTTTTATTTAAGAAACTATGGTATTGCACATGAAAAGTTATTATCTTATTTGCATTGTTGTTTAGTACCATTCCCAATTTTCAGATCCAATTTTTTGGACTTGGTTTGTTTTGAAAATGTTGACAGAAAACCAAAATATCAATGTTCAATTATTAGGTCTTTGTTTCGCGGAATTTCAAAAATTGTGCTCATGCAAGATTAATAAGGCAGTGCGTTCAGTTCAACCTGACACGTAACATTTGTTTCAAAAAGCACACGCATTAAGGCATGCCATCTCGGCGCAAAATATAGATGCTAGGTCCTCATTCTCGCACCAACAACCACATGGCTTTTTCCTCTGAAAAATGTGAAGATCAGGCCCGTAGCCAGGATTTTTTTTTCAAGGGGGTGTGGATTTTCAAAAAGTGGGCCTTTTGGAAGAAAAATTTTCGTTTTGGTCGAATGAATGTTCTTATACGTCTTGGTAGAATTCATCAATATAGGATAAACTGGTCAACAACACTTACTTTTTATGACGTATATTTCAGTGATACCTATCACCTTCCTCAGCGTTCTAATTCTGAGTTCCAACTGATCCTCCTCTGAATCTCGCCATAGATTCTTAAAATCTGAAAGTTCCCCCCCCCATCTCTATTTAGGGTGGGGCTGGTGCTCTTTCTTGATGTAAATAGCCTCTCTTATTTTTCGTGGTCAAAATTTGTCCTCCCTGCATAGATCTGGTTCATGTCCGGTGTCCTGACAATGTTCCGCTATGAGAGATTTATAAGCGGTTTTAGCGGTGTGTTCTTTAAACCGCTCACCTAAAACTTGTTTAGTTTCTCCACCATATACCTTGTTACAACTACTGCACCGAATTCGGTACACTACTCCAGACTGTTCTTCAACTTTTGTCTTGTCCGTAGGTGCCACAAGCAGTAAAAAAAAAAAGGTTTCAGTAGTTTTTCAAGCATTTTGTTTAGTATTTTAGTAAGAAACGACGTTCCATTTACGTGTTTTGGTGCTTTAGGTGTTCTCTTAGTGGGTATTTAGGGAATTTTTGTGGACCTTTTTTGTACATTGTCAAATTGCACCCCAAAAATGCTAATTTTACCTAATTTAGTCAGAAATATTGCTTATTTTTTTGTGTTTCAGTGTGCATCTTGGGAACTGTTTCAACTGTTGTCATGATATTTCGGAATTAAGTAGATGTAGGGTAGGAGCATCACTCTGCATTTTTAACGCAAAATATGCCAATTAAGAACCTAAAATATGCTAATTAAGAACCTAAAATATGCTAAAAGATCTGAATAAAGTACCTAATTTGCATTATTTATGCATAAAGTGGTTTCAATAGCATATTTTGCAAACCGTGTACCCTACATTCATGGGTAGGTGGGGCTAGAGCTGTGCTTGTGCCAGCTGCAATTTGAGCGCAAAATATGCTAATTAAGCACCTAATTTGCATAATTTAGTTTTAAATGATGCCTATTCCCTTGGGGTCAATGGTCAAAAGAAAGGTCAAATTTTCAACTTGGTGCGATTTCAAGGGTTAAGGTATCAAATTGTTAGTCTTGGACCAGCGATCAAAAGTGTCAATATGTGACCCATTGTCTGACCTTTCCCTTGGGGTCAAATTTTCAACTTTTCTGATTTCAAAGGTTAAGCTTCCAAATTGTTTGTCTTGGACCACCAATCCAAAGTGTCAATGGTGACCCCTTCATACAACCTTTCCGTTGGGGTCAAAGGTCAAAAGAAAGGTCAAATTTTCAAGTTTGTCCAATCTTCAAAGGTTAAGGTGTCAAATTGTTCCATTATGATGGATGATGTAGTCGACGATCAACAAAGTAGGCGTTTTACAAAGAAGGCGTTCGTTAACACAGGCGAGACTACTGGTTCGTGAACCATCTTGTTTCCTCAAAAAATGGCTGATTTTACAGGCTTCCCCCTAATTTTTACAAAAGGGTAAAGAGTTTTAAAAAAACCCAATGGATTTGGGGTTTCCTCCGGAGGATGTGGAGGGTTGGGTGTACAAACAAATTTAAAGCTCCCTACATGGCTGGGAGGCCCGGGGGGTTCTCAAACATTTTTGTACGGGGTGTCCCATGCAGACTTCGCGATAAGGACCGTTCTCTACCCAAAAAAAGGCAATTTTGCAACCCTTCACCATACCATTTTTCCGCAAAAACACCAAATTTGGGCCAAATTGGGCATTTTTTAAGACAATTTTCCAAAAAAACACCCAATATTTTTCCATTTGGGCTCATTAGGTCTGTGACAAAAACCCACCCATCGATATACCTAAAATGGCGAATTATCCCAAAACTGTGGCACATACCCGTATATCAACCTAATGTGAGAATCCCCCCGGGCTGGGAGGCTAAACCTTTGATATGAAAGCGATTTTCATGTGGCTGTAAAATGTAGTCACTCAATGGTACCCAAGCAGCTACTAAAGCACAACCATCAAACAGGGGTAGAATTCATATGCGTAGCCAGGATTATGTACCCCGGGGTGCGCAATAAGCCTAGTCCAAAACGGCAACGGATCCAGGGGCCGGTAGGGACTCCTGCCTATATCGGACGGGTCGTCAAATGTATTTATTTCAAGGAAGTTATAACTTCCTTGATTTATTTGCAGTAATTAGGACTACTCCATTTTTTGCATTCACTGTTTTCATATCTTTTTTCCCTTTATCCCATTTGTTTTTGTTGTAGACCCAGGGTGCGCGCGCCCCTTCCTCACCCCCCTGGCTACGCCAATGGAATTTTGTAGAGGTAATGAAAAGAGAAGATATCATGAGCTTCCCATCATGCCTTGCAGAGCTTTCTGTGGATAGTTTGTATAGAAATTTGTTCAAAGTTAATTGTTGTCACGGGGGGAGGGGGGCACTTGCATATGAAAGTGATGTACGAGTGCCACCGAGCCCGTCAGAGTAGGGGTCTTTCGGTGACAAAGTGGGTCAAAAAAGGGGGTCTTTCAGTGACAAAGTGCAAAAAAATGGAGGGTCTTTGGGTAAAATTCACCAAAAGGTAGGGTCTTTTGGGTCAAAATGGCCAAAACTTACATTAAATTGAGAAAATGGTAACAAAGGTTATTTTAGTGACAAGGAATTTTTAAAAAGTAGGGGGTCATTTAGAGTGATAGTTGGTAAAAATAGGTCGTCTTTCAGTGAAAGTGAGTTTTAAAAAGTGGGTCTTTTTGATGGCACATGGCGCGTACCTCAAAGTCTAGTAACCCCCCCCCCCCCCCCCGGCACACAATATCTTCTCTTAGTTATGTCCATTGGATTCTCTCAGATTTTATTCATTTTTTTACAAGAATCTGGAGCCAAAGAGACTCTTCATTTTGTTCGTGTGAGTGGATTTCTAGACAAGAAGTTCTCTCCAAGAAGTCAATAAAAGCATTGCAACTTGCAATTATTTTTGATATAAAAGTGAAAAATTTATTTCATATTTCTTCTTTATCACATAATTACAGCAATAATAGATATATAATCACAGATAATGTCATAAATGGAAATTATCAGTTGATGCATTAAAGGGACTTGCCTCTAGAGATAGTTTGAAGACTTCTTTGTTTCTTTAAGTAAGGAAGTGTATCAATTGAATTCAAAGAAATAAAAAAATGGCAGAAACTTGTCAGACACATGTTAATGTTTAAACAGGTTTCAGAAAAGGTTGATTCTTTAACAAGTAGTCTAGGCTAGTCCCCTTAAAGGTGCAATTCATGATACTGATGTGTGAAAGCCTCTCTTTTTTAGCTAAATAAAAAGAAGAGTTCAACATAAATAAACACTGAAAATTTCTTGTGATTCTGACCATTCGATTTCAAGTTACAAGCTTTTTAAAAATCCCCATAGGCTACTGTGTTGTAATTACGCATTTTTTTCGTACTATCCGTATTTTAACAATTTAAAAAACAAGACATCACTATACCGCTAAAAAAATCGAAATATGCTATAAATGGCACAAATCTGTGTGTTTTCACAAACATTTGCGTGGGAAATTTTGCAAAAAAGTAGCTATTTTTGTATGAATTTAACTCAAAATTTTGGAAAAATTTTACCTGCCATGTCGTGCAGGTAACTTTTAATTTTTACGCACCCGACACCAAATGTCCACCATTGGCTTTCGGACATTTACTTTCGTAAACAAAGCTTTTTATAAAACTTGTAATCAATGAACATGAATTACATACATGTATGGCAAGTTTTCTCATCATGATCAATTATACAATTATTTACAATATATTGCACTTAATCCATTACATATATAGAAACAAAAACAGAATTTTTACCCAAAAAGTCTTAACAATTGTTTTCATTTGAATGAAAATAAAACCCAAAGTAATTATATCAATAGATTTGATAAACATTGATCAAATCAACTAAATTGATTATTTGTTTGTTTAAACCAGATTCCTCATGTGATTTTATGAACGAACATATCATTTTTTGAATAAAGATATTTTAAAATTCATATTTGTAACAATTATTTAAATACTTGAAAGTACCCATAAAAACAAGAACTTCCGAAAATTTAAAGGTTTTATACAAAAAATGCATACTGAGTGGTTGACGGTGAATTGCTGTGGTTTGTTACATATATAAAACTTTATAAAATTCAGAGTTGACTAAGCTGTGACCGTTCTGTCAAAACCTCGTAACAAAGGATGAATAACGTACTCAACACTTTGATAACATCAATATATTGATTATGAATAAAAAAGATATTTTCTTCAAAATTTCCAAATGACAAGGTTATAACAGCAGCAAAAACACATTGTGATGGCTCACCCCTAAAGGGGGAACTTTGAAGATGATATCAATTTTGATTTTATCACTTCATATACAGCATCATTTCTTAGCTTTAAAATGACACCTTACTTTTTGAAATTGATCAAGGCGATCATATTTTACAACAGAAAATATGCTGGAAATTCTTATTATTTTCTTTATTTTTCGCTGCCTATTTTCATCAGTTTCTCGAAAAGTGTTCTGTTGCAAAGTCCCCCTTTTTTCGGGGCGAGTCATCACAATTATGAAACACAAAATATGATGATGCAGTGTTTTCTCCCAAGCGTTCAATTCATTTTGACGACTAATTGAATGCTTGAAATGATATGTTAACAATAACAAATATTATTGTACTTTTGCAGCAAAAATTGATTGATTGAACAAAATACAAAAACATAAAAATAAGATTCCACGATACGCCATATCATACTGAGACCATCTTGCCACTTGCGTAAGTCTGATATTCTGTCCCGTACATACTCGGGATCGCAAATACTTGCGGAGGTCCTGCTTTAGGAATAACCCATGGAGTGTCAACAGGGCATGAGAAGAGTTCACGATTCTTGGGATCCGACGGTGGACCATAAGATGTCGTCATTGTGGATTTGATTCCGTCATGTGGGACACGGACAAACTTTTGCGGCCATCTGACGGGTTCTTTGATCGCTGTTTTGAAGACCATCTCATCTTGCATAGGCGGTCTTGGGCGTTGCACCGAATCTTTTGGAAGAGGGCTGTGGATAACAACAAGAACAAGAAAATGGTGAGTTTTGTACAGTAAGGGGGACAGCACGTTACTCAATTTTACGTTTTTGCAAGTTTATTTTGAACAAAGTGCTTAAAGTTACTAAAAGTATACATTTCCATTAAGGAATTTCCACAAGGAACGTGATGAGGATGTTGATTTTTGACCAAAAATCAAGTTTTGAGAAAAATCACAAAAACACATTTTTGGCTATTTTGGCTAAAAACAAGCTAAAAATAACAAATTTTAGAAAATGACTTATGAATTGGATTTTTAATTCAAAACACCCATTCAAATGTTGCGTTGTTTTATTTTTGAGGATTTTGACCAATTTTTTTAATTTCATGCCAAATAAGGTTTAAAAAAATGAAAAAAAAGTTACTTTTTGAAATTATGTGCACAATGTGACTCATATCAAAAAAGGGTACTTGTCTGCATGTTTTTTATTTCCTGTCATGCTTTGAATTGAATATTTCTTTTAAGGGTACCTGTTATCATGAAGTCATTTCAAACTTGATCACCAGTAAAAAGATTTCAATTTTAGGTGTGGAATACCTTGGTGTTATCGTTGTCATGAAAGGAGGTGACATTTTGATTTTTTTTTAGGGTTTTCTTTTTTTTTGAAAAATTTTCAAAAAATTTTGGCAGATAGAATTCAAAATTTCACAGCTAAATTTGTAGAACAGGAAACACTGTTAAATGTTCGCCAATGTTCATAGATTGCTCTAAAATTGATTTAAAGTTAGGAGTAAATGAATTCATTTACTGTTCAGTATAGGAATTCGTTTACGGTAAATGAATTCATTTACGTTAATGAACTACGACCTTTCCTTAACTGGTATAGTCAGTTATACTTACTTATGTTTAGCTCCATGACCCCAGGCTTGTGGGTATCCTTCGCATCGCCAATATGTCGCCGCATCTTTCTTGGGATAACCGCCTAGCTCATGGCGACTGAATCTCTTGTGTACACGGTGCGATGTTGGTACGTATGGGTCTAGATTTTGTAGAACTCCATCATCTCGTACAAGGGAGGGTTTGTATTTTGGAAGATTATCCTGGAAAAAAAATTAGGATAACATAAGTTAACTTATACACTTATACTATAGAGAATTTTGCATAATGATTGTTGACCAAAATCCAGATCCTTTTTGATTTTCTCAATACAAATTGGAATTTTTTCTGAGAGAAAAAAATATTTGGTTAGACTCTACATTGGTTATATCATTCACTTGTCTTTTCGTTATTTTTTTCCTTAAAAAAGCAAAGCACTTCGATTAAATCAAAGGTAAAGGCCACACAAGTATAATGGATTAACTATTAACAATGAAATATATTTACACAAATAATGGACCAATTCCAAGACGAGGTTATATCTAAAGTCTCATGTTAGTCCTGTTTACAGTGCCTTGTCCTACATCCACAGGGGGGTCTTTCAGTGACAAAGTGCAAAAAAAAGGGGGGTTGGCAAAAATTCACAAAAAAGTAGGGTCTAAAAATTACATCAAATTAAGAAAATGGTTGGTCCCGGGGGTGGTACTTTGAGTGACAAAGGTTTTTTTGGTGACATAGAAAATTTATATGGATCAAATATGGATCATTAAGTGACAGTTGGTAAAAATAGGGCTATATCAGCTGTGGCTAAGGAATGTTGGACCCTGGGGGCACTCACATATTGAAGTGACGTACAAGTGCCACCGAGCATCTTGGAGGTAAGGGTCTCTCGGTGACAAATTGGGTCAAAAAAGGGGTCCGTGGGAGGGGAGATCAGGATCGAGTTCTAGTCTCATGTTTGCTTTTTTCCTTCTTTGCCTGAAAGTATATTTCAAAATTACAGTAAAAGGTTTTAAAGAAAAACTGCAAAGTGCTTACTTTCAGAGGTGCTGGCATATTCTTGTGGTGATCTTGAAGTCCAGTAGACTGAGGATTGGGATTAAACGCACTGGGAAAATCAACGCCTGGCTGCATGGGGGCGCCTTTGTACTGCGACATCATTTCACTTTCCTGATTACCCATTGTTAATGGTTGCCTCCATGGTCGGTTTTGCAGCTATAGAATAAACAAATTGGAAAGAAAATATTATAGTAATTAAATTATACAATACTATTAGATTTTGATCAGAAATAGTTTTGAGTAAAAGCAACCTAGAATGAAGGAATGTAATCTAAAAGCATTTTCAAGTGTATTTTGTCGAAAAACTTGTTTTGCCACAGAAAAATGGATATAAAGTATACATGCATGCTTTCCTATACTTATGTGGAATTAAATTTGGGATCCCGAATTTAATTCAACAAATGGTCCTAACAGAAAAAGTAAGCATATTTAAGCCAAATCATTAGGAGAGTAGGATATATACCAAAATAAACTATAAGAAAATCAAAAGTCATGAGTGACAAGGGGCGCTTCAATTTTTAACACTTTGTAATATTGCTTTAACTTTCTATTTCTAAGTTTTGTTTTTATTTTTAGGTTTGGGATATTGAAATTAATCATACAACGTCCTTAATTCTCTAAAAAATAATGCAAGTGTATGGTTGTAGGACTACATGGGTATATTTTAAACAAAAATGTCGTTTGAATTTATGTACATGTAAACTTGAAAAGCAAAAGACTAAAAAGATGATGAAAACATGTTTGAAAGGAAAGAATAAAAAGATGATTGTGTACGAACCTTTTCTCTAAGATCCGCATTGTGATGGACATTCCAGTGACCCGGTGCTTTCTTGTGTTGATCATTAGCCAAAATACCCCCGTGATATTTGTAATCATGTGTTTCTCCTGTCGTCGTTGTGAACGGCTTCATGATCTCGTCTTGTTTCGCAAGATGTGGTGGAAGAGGGTTGTTAACGGTGGTCTGTAGAAAAACAATGAGGAAATGAATATAAGGTTCTTTTAAAAGTCAAATCATCAATGTCAAATTTATTAAAGCATAACTAAAGTTTATAAACTCACATGTTTTTCTTGAACATGGTCCCCTCACATAATAAATAATTCAGAAGTTCAAAACTCTAGACTAGTCTAGATCTCAGGCTTCATATTGATTTTGTTTAAAATTGACAAATCTCCCCTTGAAAACTATCATATATTATCCTTGTCACATGTATGATTGGAATAATACCTGCAGTACTGGTATAAAACATTTTATGATTTGAGCCCAAATTTTCTTAGCTTCCTTCCCATTTTTGAAAAAAAAAATAGAATTTAAGCTAATTTATGTTGTTTGATTTTGTTAATGATACGGTACTCAATAATAAACGACGTAGCAAAGCCCTGGCATTGCAATGCGACTGTTTCAAAATATTGCCTTTATTCTTTAAATTTTAATACTGAACAAATTCTCACCTTGAAATCCGAGGCAGGGAAATAATGTGGTGGTTTATAATCATGTCCTCTTCCAGAACTTGTTTGGTGCAAATCGTGTCTCCTTTCTTTGGCCATTTTTGTGTTGAATTGTTAAACTTTCCGTGATAAGAATTTCTTGAAGCGCACAACTTCTCAGTAACGTGGCATGCAATGAATCAATCAGTGTTTTGGTTCCCGGCAAATCAACGGTGTTTGTGTATACCGGTGTTTTCGCGTCGTCGTCAAGATTGCATAGCAACGAACCAGCTGGTCGCAGACTGGTCGTCTTTATTTGGTATAGTCTCTTACACTAGACATTCGACGGTTTGATAAGATTTTGTAAAAGAGACTAATGTTTTCTTTGTGTGGTAAGTCAGAAGCCACCAGAAAAGAGTTTTCCCCGGAGCCCGGGTGCCGGAGCCTTTTCAAGATAAGATTCCCCGTTAAAGTGTTAAAGGGGATTCAACGGTCTGTGTGTTCTGTTTTGTTGTTGTTGTGTTGTTGTTGTTGCTCAACTCAATCAATGAGATATGTTGCCTCAACTTTAAGTAAAATAAAAAAAAAAAAAAAACTTGGTACCAAGTAAGCTGAAAAAAGCTTAATATCTTTAACAGCAGAGACGTTAATAACAAAAATTAACGTCTCTGTTTAACAGGGCTCCAAGA
>JXSR01S049435.1:30420-43565 GCA_000969725.1 Ophiothrix spiculata
TTTTTTAGCAAAAGTTATGGTATAAAATCGGAGTCAGACTTTTTTCTCCATAGACTTAACGTCTGGCAAAAATGGTCACACCGTTTGTTTGGGTCGAAAACGCACGTGTTGGGTGATTAACATAAATTATGACGTCACTACTTCCCCGGCGTATTAGACAGCATGTACACATGCAAGACTAACCATCGGAAGGCCTGTGTTGAGGAGCATGAATACCTGACAATAGTAGGCCTAAATGATGAAGGGTGGGATTGAGTTGATTTTATATGTGTACTGCCGCGGCAAAAGGGTCCAGTTGTCGACTCCTACATGTTGCTCATTGTAGCATATCTGATGTATACAAATACCATACATTAGATATGCTACAAGGAGCAACATGTACGAGCCGACAACTGGACCCTTTTGCAGAGGCGGTACACATATGTGTAAACAAGTTAAAGTTGAAAAAAAAAATTACCAAACAAAATTTGGAATTTAAAGGAAATGGAAGTGCATTCAATATGACCCGAAGCAAAGCCTACCATGGAAGATTGCACATTTTTTTGATGATTTTTATTATATTTTACCAAGAACACACTCCTGAATTTTGCATGAATGATGTCAAACAAGGACCTAAAACTTAGTTGAAATTGAAACTAAATTACAAATTTGAATTGGTTAACCATTGTTTCATTGCGTAAACAATGTATCATCATTGGACAGTGTGAAGTATCTTTGGACAAGTAAGCCTTTTTCCATCTGTGCATAATGAATATACATTTAACCTGTCTGTATTTGCTCCCTAGTGAATTATAATTACTATATGTATTATTATGATGTTTATACTATGTCAATTAATGCATTCAAATATTTGTGCAACGGTGCCTCAATATTATTGCATGGAAATCACTTGTTTGAAATCTTTACTTGTTAAGTATTTGAATCTAAATTATGTATGTAACTACCACGCTTTACTGCCATGTATGAATTCTAAATGAATTTGTATTCTATAAAACTAAGGAAATAGGACAAAATCAATGCAATTTAATTTAAAAAAATCAATGGAAAGTCAAAAATTAATTTTAGAATTTGAAGACCTTCCAAAAGGAAAAAATAAGCATAAACAACTGACAATTACATGAGGTATTTTGTTGCTTCTACAAATGTTGTATTCTTTTTTCTACTCTTGTTATTTTAACTGAAAGCATGAAACACATGTGTTAAAATCTTGACTAAAATAGAATTCAAGGAAACAAAATAATTGAAAATGAGAGAATTTTATAAAAAATATGATCTACTTCCAAAGACAATGACATTAAACAGAATTCTTTGCAGAGTATTCAGCGAGATGTAATACTATACGTGTGGTGATGACAATGTTGATTGTTGAAATTCCATCCGAAATATCATGGAATTTTAAATTTACAGATGGTCTTGGAAAAAACACAGATTTCTTATCCTTTAAAAACAGGACAACTTGCCACTGTAATATAAGCAAGTTAGGCCTCTCTCAACAGGGAGAAAAACAGGTGTAACTAATGCTACCCATTAACACAATTTGTTGTTTTTATAGGTTTTATTGTAACAAGGGAATCACTGTTAAATGTAAATGTGTAAGCTTTGTCCTCATTTGTAGAAGCATGATAAAAATTCAGAACATGCAAACTATGTCGTTGGGAAGGTTACACTTAGCTTGATGATACTCATGGTAATATATGACCGTTCTTCTCGAACAAGCCGTATTGCTGCATCTTGTCACTTTTTCAAATATTTAAGAAGACCGTGTTATATGGTTTAAAATATGAAATATAAACATTAGATCCAACAGACATGGTACAAAACATATTAAGGATCTAATTTTGTTATAGAAGGTTACTCAGTCCAGTTAATAACTGCCACTTTTGTGGATTATCCATTTCTTGTTAATTGCTGTTTGGAAAGTTTGTTTTTGTTTGTGCATTATTAGGCCTATTCTACCAAGTACACTTCCCTCATCTTGTGTAACTACTGTTAAACAAGAACCCAAAGAGATAAAATTCATGTCCAAATTGAAAATTGATGATTATAAATTTGTATTGGTTAACCATTGTTTCAAAGATCATTGTGTAAACAATGTATCATCGTTGGACAGTGTGAATTAGCTTTGGACAAGAGTCTTTTTCCATCTGCGGATAATAAACGTCGATTTACATATCCGTGTTTGCTCTCAAGTGAATTATAATTACTACATGCATTATTACGATGTTGATACTATGTTAATGCATTCAAATATTTGTTCAGCGGTGCTTCAATATTATTGCATGGAAATCACTTGTTTCAGTCTTTACTTGTTTAGTATTTGAATCTAAATGATGTATGTAACTACCACGCTTTACTGCCATGTATGAATTCTTAATGAATTGTATTCTGTAATACTAAGGAAATGGGACATATCAATGCAATTTAATTTTGAAACAATGAAAAGTCAAGAAATGTATTTTACTAATTGAAGAACTTCCAAAAGAAAAAATAAGCACCAACAACTGACAATTACATGAGGTATTTTGTTGCTTATAAAAATGTTGTATTCTTATACCTACTCTTGTTGTTTAACTAAAAGCATGAAATTCAAAAAAACGTTTTTTGAAAATCCTGACTAAAATAGAATTCAAGGAAACAAGATTGAAACAAAATTGAAAATGATAAAAAAATATGATCAACTTCAAAAGACAATGACTCATTGAAATTAAAGAGAATTCCCAATGAGTTGATGGTGAGATGAAATACTACATGTGTGGTGATTACAATTTTGATTGTTGAAATTTCATCGGAAAGAATCACACGATTTTTTTTACAGATGCTCTTAATCTTAAAAGTCAAGTTACAGTCCGTCAAAGGTTGTAAGCCCTATATTTTCTGTTGATGGTCCTGAGAATATGCAAATATTTTTCATATTTTCTTTTATTTTCTTGAAATGAATCTATACAGCACTACTGCTTTACAGGTCCCTTGAAGCGAACATAAAGATTGTGAATCTATAAAAAGTGCCGGTCAATACTAAGTAGGATGCATTTACCATTACATACTTGTTGAGTTATTGTTATGTGTAGGAAATGATGAGACTAATTTGTACAGCTGCATTTTGCTCTGGAAGTTCATATCCGTGTGTTATGCTGTCAAATCATGATAGAAGAACATATTGATTCTTTGTGATAAATTACCAAAAAGAAATTGAGCAAAAGTGTAAATCTATTTATCATTATCAATACCTGGTAGGAGAATCTTTGCTTCATCTGTGTGTTATTTGTTGACAAATCTTGAATATAAGAGATATTTGCTCTACAGTATGTCCATAATCTCCACATTTATTTCATTATATACTCTATAAACCTTGAAGTATGCAACAAGAAATCAGACTCTGTTACGAGATCCATAGCATATCCCTTGTATTCTTTAACATTGTGAATTGTTGGTTTTGTATTGTGTGTGAGACTAGTAATAATTGATTAGGTTTGATTAAGGCCAAATCACTGCGTATTAATATACATGAATTCTCCATAATTTTGGTATTATTTTGGGCTAATATTTTTGATAACACATGGACAAACATTGCAAATAAATTCATTTGAATATTCAGGAAGATTTGATACCTTGTTATGATTCGAGAAATATGGACTAATTTATCTCCCCGTATGGTCAAATTGGTTTTTGTGCGTTAATCGGCTACTTGTTGCATACTTCAAGATTTACAGAGTATAATTTACTCTCTTTTATTATAAATTTTTGCTTATAAACCATTTTCTTGTACATTGTTAGAAAAATTGTACTGAAATATCAAAAATGATATATAACCTTGGAAAAAATACCCGGTCATGAAGCTTTGAAGATGAATAAATTTCAGTTAGAGTGAATTCAGCATGTTCATCGTAATTATTTTGGTGAGTGAAGACTTGAAATAAACTGAATGTAACATCAAGGCACTCTGTATAACGCTCATTCCGAAAAATCGGGTGCCAATGCAGTTGAAAAAAATGAAAAAATAAAGTTGCTCAAATATTTTTCTTTGAAGCGTTTTTTATTAGTAAACTAGTCATGGACATTGAATCCAAGTGATTTGTCAACACCACTTCTATATTTTTTCTGTTACAAAGACTTACCCATTTTTACGTGGTGGGCAATGGGTGAGCTACGTTACCTACTCAATTTTTAAGTATTGATACTCGCCAATTTTTTGCATTTGTAGGCAAGTGTATCCTTCATATGCACTGTTAGTGCATAGAAAAGTCATGAAATGGTAGTTGTAAGTTCTGTAGAGGTCAGTAGTAACGTAGATCACGGTAACGTAGCTCCCTGTTTTGCATGTTTTAATGCACAAAACATACATTAGACCATTTACTTAGTAAATTCTAATATAAACGAAGTAGTAGTGTATATCTCTATCACATACTAAAATGGAATTGCTGCAATGCCTATGGTTACTGAGATATATGGTTACGTAGCTCACATTTCTTAACATGGTCGGTTCAAATTTTCATGTTCAACACTTTCTTTCGTCAAACATGAATAAATTTGACATTTTCTATTATGGTTTTCAAATTCACTGGAATGTTTGCTGTCAGCATACTTAAATTTTGTTGGAATTGCTGTTTTAACTTAAGTAACGTAGCTCACACGATGTTGGTGGAAAATGAATTTCGTTTTTGAATTATGGAAAGATGTCATCAAATTTGGAAATCATTGTTCAGATACAAAATGCTGATCGATTATCTGTTTAAAAATTATTATAGGCTTGAAAAAGTATTATATACTAATAGAAAATGAGCATGTCCAAAAGTAACACTTTTGCGATGGAAACTCATTTTTAGCTATTTTTCACGTTTTTCGCTACTATGAAGGCATAAATCAGAGTCATAATGGCATTAAAAGTATGACAAACCATATATGACCAAGTAGATTTTGACAAGCCCTACCCGAAAATTGCAGTATTGGAAGAGATAAAGGCACTGGAAGGTTTTTGTGGACAAAAGAATGTAAAACATGCTATTGGCACCCGATTTTTCGGAATGAGCGATAAGCTTCAGTTTTCTGTATGAAAATTGCAGCGTAAATGTTGATGATTTGGCCAGTATTGTTTACTGCTTTTTCTGTGTCCCAAAGGGTTGAGTTTTAGCCTCCTTTATGGCACTAAGGTCTTGAATTAAGTGAATTTTATCATGTACTTCATCTATTGTATAGATGGGTTTCCCCCTGAAAATCACCTGCAGTCACTTGATATACTAGAGCAATATTGTCAGTACTGATTACTAGGTTCAGATGTTAATCAACCTACCTGTTACTTACATGTGATCAAGTTTCTTTTTGTCATCTTTGAGATAAAATAGGAAAGACATTGTTCAATATGTATCCAAATTAATACCAATTTTTATTTTATTTTGATATGTCATTAAATTATTTGTAATTCTGGCATCACTAGCAATTTGTATCATAATTCTGTACACATACAATGAAAATTCATTTGAAACTTGCTGGTTGCAAAAATGAAGATTGAGGTTTAGTTTATTATTTATTTATTTATTTATTTATTTATTTATGGGTTTTCCCCCTGAAAATCACCTGAAAAATTACCTATTTAAAATGATGTATGATATAATACTACATTGTACTTCAACAAAATGTTTTTAATCATATTCCTATCAATCACCCAATAGTTATCTTGATACTCATAAAATTGCTTTTGTTTGGTATGATCTTTCATTATATTATTTCATAAATATTGATGGATCATTCAATTTTACTCTATAAGGTTCATTTAGAAACAATGCTAATTTACCAAGGCTTTCACAATGATTGATGATATACAGAATGATGATCAAGATCACTCAGTTTAAGGCTGAAAGCATAGTTGGCCTCCAAACGAAATTTTCGCTACCAAACATTTGGTCGTGACGTCACCAAATATTTGCCATAGAATTTAGAGTATGAACCGGTAACAAACATGTGGTGCAATGTATATGGCAATTCAATACATGTGCAATCTAGCGCGAAATTTTATTTGGTCTCAACTCGGTGTTGAAGTTATTTTATTTGGAGTCACTCATCATTTTGACGTCACAACCAAATGTTTGGTAGCGAAAATTTTGTTTGGAGGCCGACTATGTTTTCATCCTAACTGTTTATACTGAGTTTCAAGTATCAAGTTTTTTATTCATCACACACTGATATTATTAGTTATCCCCTGTTTTTTTATGTAATCGGTAAGATATCTATGGTTTGGTGTTGTATCACATGAGGTCGCAGGCCGAATGTGATACAACACCAAACCATAGATATCATCCGTATTACGTAGAAAAAACCAGGGGATAACGAATTTATCATGTAGTTTTGTGGATATAAAAACATTTTAAAAGTTAAACAATGAACATATTTGTTACAAGGACGTGCAGTCTTCAAAAATAAGATGCAAATCTCATTTGTTCTTTTAAAATCCCATAAAAATTCAAGGCAGCAAAATCAAATATTATGTCTCAAAATCTAATTCTGAAACTCCATTTATGCAAAATACAAAAATGCAAAAACTTGACAGCACCTTTCACAGTTAACATAAATGATAAAAGGTAGAGTTCATTAAGCTTAATGAAATTCAGGCCTAGCTTAAGTCTAGGCTCATCAGTACACAAATATGGTTGGTCAATACTCAGTTAAATAGAAATGCTTAAAAAATACCTACAAGTTTTTTATTTGATGTCATTGTATTAATTAATATGGAAGCTTCAATCTTCATTATAAATTCCTCTTGGGTATGGAACAATAATCTTGACCCTGTGTGCAACTGCCATTTTGAATAAACAGTGATCACTGAATTCCCTACTGGCTGTATGCAGCACCCTGATATGACAATGTGAGTTGTCAATAATCTCTTACACAGATATTACTGCACACTTCCCAGTGTGTATCTATTAATACACACTGTAGTATATTATAAGATGTTCTGTCAAAAGGGTAATACGGATTCCGTATCACCTGTTTGATTCAGGTAATACAGGCAAATATTAATTGGCTCTTAACCAATGAAATTACTGGATTACTGTCAACTACTTGATAATAATCAATACAATCAGCATAAGTTGAGGGGTAGAACATAGGCAGGAGTCTAAAAAATGTTTCGCCTTTACAAAAACACTACAAAATTAACCAAAAAATAACAAATGCACAACATCACTGTTCAAATATTCAAATGAAACACTAGGTGTAGAAAGCAAATTTAAAATTAGATCAGTTTTTTGAATAAATATAAAATCACAAAGATACATATCAGTGATGTGCAATTGTAATGCCAAAACATCAAATTCAGAACATGAATAATTTGATCAAGATGATATATTTCTTTAAGAAAGAATGGAATTTCACAAAGATCATTTCCCATAACACCTGTAATTATTTTGATGGGTGGTGTATTTTAATGGAAATAAAGATTATTGTTCATTGATGAAATGATAACAAACTATGCACATGATAAATGTTTCTCATTTGTGACCCATCATATCGAAAGGTACCTTAATACCAGCATAGTAAATTACGAGATATGGGCCATTGAAGCTGAGCATAGTCAAAAATCACATCCAAGGTTGAATTTCTAATTTCATCAGAAACGTTACCTTTGAAGTGTACTCTATCATACTAATCAGGCTACAACATCCAAAACATAAGATTAATTTGTTAAAAAACAAGATACAAATCCTTTCTCCATTCAAGTTTTACCAGTACAGGAACTTTAAACTTGATTTTCTCAGAACTATAGTTTTCTGAATCAGCTTGATGCCTTTTACCAATTTGGATGTAACTTTGCAATCGAACATCCAATAACTAAAAGCAAGGTGTCATTTTAAAGCTTAAAATATAATCTTTCAGATGAGACCAAAAAATCAATTTTCATTTTGGGACCCTTACGGTACCTTTCGATATGATGGGTCACATTTGAAGACCAATTATACAGTAACCAACTCTTCTTCTTATCCATTACTCTAGAATAAGGTGGCAAGTTTTCTGTGATTTAAAATGCCAAATTCTTTGATTTTACAGTGGGCTTTGTAAATACCAAATTCCATGGTTTTCCAAGATGTAATTTCTAACTGAAGTCTAGAAATGATCACAAAAACAAACAATGTCCCTCTAGCCATTGGAAAACAATGCATGTACATCGATGGATTACAGTGTTCGCGCAACACGTGATCATCTTTTTTAACATGATTTACCTGGGTACAAGAACAACACTGAAAAATCGTACTATATTAATTTGGCTAATGTTGTATGTGTCTGTGTTAATTTTTTATGATTTTTTCTTCACATTCTCATTTTTTCATCATTTTTTGGGTCAAAGGTTTTCTGAGTTTTTCGTAAATTCCATGAATTTTTCCATTTTTCTGTGTCACTCTAGAACAAGGCTATCCTAACTACTGCCTCATAATGCATCCACATTTCCATTTTCCCTGTTTTCTCATAAGGCTCATTGAGGTCAATGCAAGTATGCATTTCATGAATATGATCTTGCAACTCATCAAGTGTTTGTGTTTTCCATCTAGGGATCTACGAGGGTATAGTCAACATATTATTTACTTTTTGAAGCAATAATTAAGGTAACTTCTTATTCAAACAGAATTCTCTGCTGTGTGCTTTAGGAATCATAAGAAAAATGAAAACATGATTTTGATAATTTTTGTCATAGACATATTGTATCCCCATAGTAAATAGTAAATGTAATGATACCCTTTTGCAAATTAAAAAACTAAAGGGAAAAATTGTCAACAATCAGTGTTTGTGCCCATCCATGTATATAATGCAGATTGTACTTTCTTAAAGTAAGCCTAATACAGTATGTATCATTTCTTTTTTACATTTAAAGAATTACATTCTCATTTTGGCTGTTGACTCTAGATAAGTAATTGGATGACAAAAAACCTGGCAATTATTTAAGAGAGATGATGGCACACACAAAAGTAAAAGGTCAATTTTGATGACTTCCATGGGCAGAATGTCTGATCATATCAGAAACAAATAGCCCTTTTAATTTTTAGTTTGCAAATACATCATCTAACTCTACTGCAGCATACAAGTTTAAAAAGAATAAAGAAAGAAGATTAACTTTGCCAAAGCTGTTCACATTGGTAATTCTATCAAGGATCCTTGTTTGTATGCTTAAATCTTTGTATGTGTAAGGAGCTATAAGGCAAAAACAAAAAACAAGTTTGTTTCCCGTGCGCCGCGCGCATTTTGTTTTGGCGTCATATATTTGCGCATTTCATTTTTTATTTGATATTTTAGAAAACGAAAATCAAAATAGCCAATTTAATAAAAAGAACAGGGAAAATTGCAAAATTTTTACTAAAGAATTGTTTTCTTTTCAACAAAAACTTGAAACCGGACAGTTTTCTTACTAAAATCATCACCCATGCAGATTTTCAATCAAAATTTGCCTTAGCACCTCTTGAAACAATACAAAAAAATGAAAACAAAATAAAATAAAAAACCGCATTTCGCATTTAGGTTTTTTGACCACCTACAGGAAACAAACTTGTTTTTTGTTTTTGCCTAATCATAGAAATCATTTTAAATTCAACAAACCTTAATCATTTTATACATGAGAAAAAAACTCATCTTGACAGGAAATAGCGTTAACGTGATAAAAATTGACAAATCATCTTCTCAAGCACACACTACAACCAGGTCAAACTAGCCTAGTTACAAGTTACACACTTTACTGAAGTTGTCATAATAACCAGTATGTACTTAGAAATGGGGTAAACTAGAGGCAGCTGATAAAAAAGGTGCATGTGACAAGTTTTTAAAGCTAAACATGTAGATGGTAATATCAAAATAAAATAAATTTCTGGTTTTGATGCAAAATATGAATATGTTGAATTCTTTCCTTGCCAAATTTGGACAATGTTTAAATTAAATTAAAGTGTAACATAATAAAAGGCAACGATTGTACTTTTAACCCTTTTGATCCGATAGAATGCTTGAGCGTTTCTAAAGGAGCTTACAAGAGAACTCTCAGGCATTCCAATTCGTAATGAGTGCATATTAATTCAGTATGTGATGTATACCTTTATGGAAATTATAGAATAATTAAAGAATAATTTGTTGTTTTCAAAGGGAAAAAAACAGAAGCGGTAAATGTAGGTAGTAATTTCATTTAAACACCAGTTGTTAAAAGATAAAATGTATTATATCTTATGGCGTAGATTGGAATTTTTTAGTGAATCTTGGTCATAGAATGTTAAAGTATTTTCTGATTTCAATAGAAAAACCCCTCCAATATATTCATATATATATGAAACCCAATGCTAAAGAGTCAATAAACTTTATGAATTAATCAAACTTTGAAAATCCATTTGTCTAATAATGAATACCAATCCCTTAATATGAAGCTGGACTTTTCAAGTGAATCCTTGGATAAAAATGTGATTGTTTATGATTTAGAAGAAATACTTCATTCACACTTTTATGAAATTTAAAACTGAACACATTGTAATTTATGAAATTCAACACTGAATGCAATAACTAAATCCAATCTTTAGAATTTTTTTTTTAAAGTATCAAACTCCTGTATTGGCCAATTTAGTTAGATACAAAATATCTTTGATATGAAACAAAAGGAAAATTGCATTTGAGAAGAAGCAATCTAGACTTGTAGTGTTATTCATCATCATGTCCATATTTCATTACACCTCCTTCACATGTTTGTGTTCCTTAAGGGAAAAACCTGACACTTGCGGAAGACAAGTTTACAAACGGATCCAGGGATGTTGTAATGCTGTTATCACAATTCTACTAGAGCAAGACTTTTAAGCATAATATTGACTTGGCTTCTGTCTAAGCTTACTAGGCACGGAATGTGGCAATGACTTTTCCAAGAAATGGATTTGTGATGCGTTTTGAGAAAACCTAAAATGGTGAATCCAGTATGTTACTTGTATCATGGTCTTACAGGTCACATAATAGACAAGTTAAAGTAACACATAGGCTACACTCCCGGGCAAAAGTGTTTGCGCACAAAACCTTTAACCAGCCATATCTCGAGAACCGTTTTATAGTTTATAAAGAACTCAACAGCAATTGCATTCAGTGCATTTGAAAATATGGCGTGCTAAACATACTTTATACTTTCTTCTGTACATTCAAAAAATGGAGTTAAATATATAACTGTGCATTTGTTTTATTCAACCTGAAAATATTCTCTGCGGTTACACGGCGATAAAGAGCATTGAATAATAACACTACATAGCTGCATGTCAATAAGTGCATTTGGTGTATTTGTATACGGTCTAGGAAATCGGCCATTTTGATGGTTATGGAAGATCAAATAGAAGAGTAAACATGGGATTTATTTATATTGGATACACATGACACCTAAAAACATTAATTTGTTAAGAGTCTGGGTCGTTTGATAAAATAATTTGGTTTTTGCCTGTACCAACTTAAACACACCATAGGTTTTGAAAATAATGTGCTTAGCAAATTAAAGTTGCTAAAAATACAAGAAACATCACATTGTAAAGCAGGCATTATTTTACTTATTTAAAAATGAATGCAACTTTAGGTGACGAAAAAAGAGTAGGGTAGGGGTAGGGCGATTTTTTTCCCTACAAAATGTTTTTTTTGCCCAAAATAACCCAAAAATCTGTAGGGAAAAAATGAATAATTTTTACAAAGAAATTTTCTGAAAAAATTAGCCAAAATCCAACAATTTTGTCCCCAGAGTGGCTGATTTTACAAGATTTTGGCAAATTAAAAAAAAAGTTCTTCCAAAACGCAAATTTAGGGTCGGTTGGGCCCGTAAAATATGGGTGTTTTTTCCGTCACCTTAAGGAGCACTTCAAAACTCAACCAGCGGTTGACCACCCTGAAAAACCAGTCTGGCATGATATAGATTATTTTATACATATACATAAAAAATAGATAACTATCTGATGTGGTTATTTTCTGTTTCCTATAATTACACACACCATATAGTTTTTGAACATAATGAGCCTGGATAGCGTGCTTACCTAGCACATTATAAGAAACATTGAATTGTAAAGCAGGCCTTATTTGACTGCATCAAAAGTGAATACAACTACCCTAGGGAGCACTTCAAAATTCAACCGGCGGTTGACCACCATGAACCGCCAGTTCTGGCTGGTTGCTATTGTTTTAAACAATAGATCCATCTACGCATCCGGGTTATTTATCTCTCACTCAGACTCAACTTCTCGGATGTAGCATACATCAGTAGCGGTCATTGTTCGTAGCGGTAATAATCGCAGTATTGTATTACAGTCGTGACGAATGTAAACAAATCAAACATTTTTCCCCTTTCCATGTCTTGCATTTGATTAGATAAATTGTGATTTTATGGAGTGAATACTTGTTATATTTTAAAGCCAGTATATCAGTAAGGTAATAGAAGACATTGTTTTACAGGCAAGTCTCAAATGATGAGTAAATATGATAAGAGTTTTAACTGAAAATGTTTGGAAAATGAAGTCCGCCATTTTGTGGGTAAAGACGATACCCGCCATTTTGTGGGACAAGTGACGTCAGCGTAGGTTGGTCTATGACAACTGTCCAAAACCAGAGTCAGCTGCCGGTTGAGTTTTGAAACGACACCTTATACCATGCATAAAGAATACAAGTGAAATAGTTAACATTTGTTTAATTTGTGTGATGTTTTGATTTCATTGATTATTCAAAATTTTTTGTTTTGTTTCTCTTTCCTATTCCATGTGCTGTCTGGTTCCCTTCCTGATATTTCACACAACAGGTAAGTCCTATATTTTTAAAGTTTTTCTATAAACTAATGAGACTAGCCTAGATTATGTTTGGATTTAAGAAGTTATTCCAACCTTTGTTTCTGACCAAACATATGAATTAAAAGTTTTATAAAAATTATGAAAATAGATATCCAACAAAACAGTAGCGCAATGGACCCTTCAATCATTGTTTCTGTTACCAAACAGTTTAATTTCCCCCCCAATAAATTCACCGTATTTTTTTCAAAGGGTTGATCCTATTTCAGATATCAAATATGCTATGATGCATACTATGAGAAACAATATCGACAGAACCATAAAGAATAAACAATTTTATTCATCTTTTGTGATAATCAATATTTTGATTTGCTGCTTTAAACCATTTATTCTTTAAAC
>JXSR01S049435.1:43615-58729 GCA_000969725.1 Ophiothrix spiculata
AATATCGACAGAACCATAAAGAATAAACAATTTTATTCATCTTTTGTGATAATCAATATTTTGATTTGCTGCTTTAAACCATTTATTCTTTAAACATATGTTTAATGGATAAACACACAGATTAAAATGAAAGACAGGCCTCTATTTTGCGCAAACCTTGAACTGAGTACTTTTTTTTCTCTAGTTGCATCAAATTTTGCTCCATCACATCCATAATTAAGTTGTCATGTAGAATAATCAATCATAGCCGTATAAATCGGAGCATAAGGTCAAGCATTCTGCCCAAGTAAGTATCTATGTGTGAGTACACTCAGGTTGTTTTCAATCAGTCCATCAATCAATCAATCACCCACCATCTTTCTATAAACTAATGAGACTAGCCTAGATTATGTTTGGATTTAAGAAGTTATTGCAACCTTTGTTTCTGAACAAACATATGAATTAAAAAAATTATAAAAATTATGAAAATAGATATCTAACAAAACAGTAGTGGTTTGGGTCCTTCAATCATCTTCAATAACCTAATATTTTTATTTCCCCAAATAAATTCACCATCTTTTTTTCAAAGGGTTTATCCTATTTCAGATATCAAATATGCTATGATGCATACCAGGAGAAACAATTAATATCGACAGAACTATAAGGAATAAACAATTTTTTTTCATTCATTTTTTTGGTGATAATTTTTGATTTGTTTCTTTAAAACCATTTATTCTTTAAACATATGTTTGAAGGATAAACACACAGATTACAATGAAAGCAGGGCCTCTATATTGTACAAACCTTGAACTGGATACTTTTTCTCTAGTTGCATCTTATTTTGCTCCATCACATCCATAATTAAGTTGTCATGTAGGATAATCAATCATAGCCGTATAAATCAGAGCAAAAGGTCAAGCGTTCCTCCCAAACAAGTATCTGTGTGTGAGTACACTCAGGTTGTTTTCAATCAGTCCATCAATCAATCAATCACCCACCATCTTTTTTCCCCTATATACTTTAAACATTCTTGATTTTAGAGGTATTTTATTTTCACTGCTTGCCACTATGGAAAAGATTTGATTTCACATCTTAGAAATGTTTTGATGATAAAGAATAAGAGAAAGCATTATTGTGAGGTATTTTATTTTTTTGAGAAATTTTGTACAATTCAATTTTTTTTGAAACATGTGTTTGTATATTTTAAAAAGGTATTTCTCAAACCATAATCACCGATATGAATTTCAACTTTCCACTGCACCCACTGGTTTTCTTGCATTTTTAGAAGTACTTTCCCATACTAACGTAATCCCACAATATTCTTGTTGAATTTGCAAAGGTGACAATATTTTTACATTCAATTCATTCAATTAATACTTCACCTGCAATAGTAGTGTTTCATGAAATAAATCGTTGAATTCTCCAAAATTAAGGCAACTTTACATATTTGCAATATTTTTTTGTGAAGAGCACATGCCCATATTCCGCCAAGTGCACATTTAGAATGTTTTATAAAATATAAAGTGCTTTAGATTTCCTGAAGAAAAAATATTTGAAAATCGTCTCTTTTAGAATAATAATCTTGTGTTTGTTTTTATTAATAACACATCTTTGCTTGATTCAAATTTAGTATTCACAAGTTTTCATAACCATGTAGAATTGAGGCTGATACCGTATAAGACGGGCCTCTATATTGTACAAATCTTGAACTGGATACTTTTTTTTCTCTAGTTGCATCTTATTTTGCTCCATCACATCCATAATTAAGTTGTCATGTAGAATAATCAATCATAGCCGTATAAATCAGAGCAAAAGGTCAAGCGTTCCTCCCAAACAAGTATCTGTGTGTGAGTACACTCAGGTTGCTTTCAATCAGTCCATCAATCAATCAATCACCCACCATCTTTTTTCCCTATACTTTAAACTTCTTGATTTTACAGGTATTTTATTTTCACTGCTTGCCACTATGGGAAAGATTTGATTTCGCATTTCAGAAATGTTATGATAGAGAATAAGAGAAGACATTATGAGGTATTATATTTTTGAAAAATTTTGCACAATTCAAAATTGGTGGTTTTTTTTTCAAAACATGTGTTTTCCACTTTTTCTAATAGTCATTGTATTAGATACATGTCTGTTTTGCCAAAAACGTTGAAATAATTTTTTTTCAATCATGCCAACAGAGGATGAACATCATCAACCCTTAAACCATATATTCTTTAAACATATGTTTGAAGGATAAACAGCGGATTAAAATGAAAAGACGGGCCTCTATATTGTACAAACCTTGAACTGGATACTCTTTTTCCCTCTAGTTACATCTAATTTTGCTCCATCACATCCATAATTAAGTTGTCATGTAGAATAATCAATCATAGCCGTATAAATCGGAGCATAAGGTCAAGCATTCCTCCCAAACAAGTATCTGTGTGTGAGTACACTCAGGTTGTCTTCAATCAGTCCATCAATCAATCAATCACCCACCATCTTTTATCCCTATACTTTAAACATTCTTGATTTTACAGGTATTTTATTTTCACTGCTTGCCACTGTGGAAAAGATTTTATTTCACATTTCAGAAATGTTATGACGATAGAGAATAAGAGAAGACATTGTTGTGAGGGTTGTTTTAACAAGTTTTGTACAATTTTTTTTCTCAAAACATGTGTAAGTATCTTTTAGAAAGGCATTTCTTATGCCATAATCACCAATATGAATTTCAACTTTCCACTACACCTACTGGTTGTATTTCATTTTTATAAGTACTTTCCGAAACTTGCTTATCCCCACAACCATACCATACTTGCAAAGGAGACAATATTTTTACATTCAATTAATAGCTTACCTGCAATAGTGATGTTTCATGAAATAAATCATTGAATTCTCCAAATTAAGACATATATATTTACATCTTTGCATCTTTGCAATATTTTTTGTGAAGAGCACATGTTTTCAAATATATGTTATCATCTTAGTTCATGTCCATACTGCCTTAGATTTCCCAAAGGAAAAATATTTGAAAATCATCTCTTTTAGAATAATAATCTTGTGTTTGTTTTTATTAATAACAATTCTTTGCTTGATTCAAATTTAGTATTCAAAAGTTTTCATAACCATATAGAATTGTGGCTAATGCCATTATAAGTATAAGCTTAGCTGCATAGTAAACCTAACGTATTGTGATACAAGAATAAGCTGGTCACTCATACCTGAATGATTAAGTTACCCCAATACAATGAATTGACCTACTATATGTGAGCAACAACAGGATGCTTTTGGATAATCTGCAAGGTGCAAGAGAGGGTTTCAATGCATATAGGTCACCAAGCTATGAGAGCTACATGTACGTAATTATTCAGCAAATTCAATGTTCTTTTCATTTATGTAACCAACCAGAAATATTGTAAGAAAAGCAAACCATGGTCAATTGAAGCAATTTTTTAAGCCAGCTAGTAGTTCAGGGAAGTGAGTTTGCGCAGCAGTTGTTCCCTCACATTGCACCAATGAGGTCCCTGGTTTGATTCCCATGCCCGGCCCTTTATGTGCATTTTGTTTTCGCAAGTTTTTCTCTGGGTGCTCCGGTCTTTCTCCTGCATTCAAAATTTGAATTTAAAAACATCTGTTGAAGATAAGCTTCCTTTAGCTTTCCTTGGCGAAAGTCTAAACAACAAGATGAGGACTAAAAGTTGATCAGTACCTCATGTGAAGTTATAAAAAATATGTGACCCGTAATATGGAAAGGTACCTTAAAGGTCGGCATAGTAAATAACGAGATACGGCTATTGAAGCTAAGCATAGTCAAAAATCATGTCCAAGGTCAAATTTCTAATTTCATCAAAAATGTTACTTTTGAAGTGTACTCTATCATATTAATCAGGTTTCAACATCAAAAACATTAAAAAATATATTTTAAAAACCCTCTCTCCATTAAAGTTTTACTTAGTACAAAAACTTCAAACTCAATTTTCTCAGAACTATAGTTTTCCGAATCAGCCCTATGCCTTTTGCCAATTTGGATGTAACTTTGCAACCTAACATCCAATAACCAAAAGCTTAAAATCTCAGCTTTCAGATGAGACCAAAAATCCATTTTGATTTTGGGACCCTTTAGGTACCTTTCGATATGACGGGTCACATATTATGTTTGCACCTTTATTGCCAAATTTAGTAAACAAATTGTGAATCAAAGAATGATACGAGTCACCAACAAGATGACTAATCTGAGTATGTTTCATTTTGGTATACTTACCCAGCATTTGAAAGGATCAGTCAAATTTTGCCTGGTTGCTTTGAATTAAGTCAAAAAATTGTTGTTGTTTTTGGATAGTTATATAATTTTGAATTTGAATTTGGGCTAATGTAATCATGTTTTGTTGTGTTAATCCAGTGGATTTAACCAAATCTCCCTTCGTAAGACCTGGAATTCTGTGTCTTTAATCATGTGCTTTAGGTCGTGACATCAAAAATAGCCATGCAGCATATTTTTATAAACTTCCTGTTGAAAGATTAGGAATCTTAGAGATAGCATTATTTTTTTTGACAGTCAAGTTGACTCTACCCCAACCAAAATTTGTACTAGGCGGGGCAGATTTGATGAAAGTGAAGATAACAAAGAGATGAGTGGGTGTATCAGGATGCCATCATCAACATCTACATTTTGCTGGCTTAACAAAGGGTCTACTACTTTTTTCATTTAACCAAGACAATAGGAATTGGTTTAGATGAATAATCTATATTGTAGTATCATGTACAAATGTTACTAAAGGTTCTCATGGAGAGGAGGTACAGCTATTTTTATTAATAACAAAGGGTCTACTGCGTTTTTTCATTTAACAAAGACAAAAGGAATTGGTTTTTGTATACGGTAGTATCATGTTGAAATGTTGCTAAAATGCCACGTGGGGAGGAGGTACAGCTGTATTTATCAATTCACTTGAGTCAGTTACTATGCAGCTGAGGATTCTTTATATGAGTCTGGTTAGGTCCTCTTATGTTAATTGTTGCCTCCAGTCATTTTCAGATGTTAAGTAATTTGTTTAGTGCCAGCCAGTTCTCTGGTAATCCTTTACGCCAGTGTAAGTCTCATTTTCTTTCTTCTTTGTTCAAGTTTTTCCCAACTTAAACTTAATCTGAACTAAAAATGAGGAGTAGACTTCTACATATATCCACTTCTGGAAAACATCCTTTCCATTGGTAGCTCATGATGAATGCTAAATGCACAGTACATATCCTTTAGCTCTAAAGCTTAGTTGTAATTGTACCCTGATTGAAGTTGATTTTTATGATTTTGTAAAAAGAGGAAATTTGTGTAGCAATGGTGCCCTTTTTTATCGCCACAGTCTGCAGTCCACGTTTGATCCTCTGTCTGGCCAGAGTCATGTAGAATTGAAAACACCAGTGTAAGAAAACCCCAACTCCAAAAGCTCCCTTCCGTTGATTATACTTATAAAATATAAATGCATACAATTCACTGAAAATGCTTTCACATCACTAAAATAGCATTTCCATGTCAATATCCTAATCATAGTGTCACATTTGACCTTGTAGTTGACTTTTTTAGTCATTGTTAGATAATTGTTATAGTACATTGTTGCTATATTTAAACAGCCAGTACAAGAAAACCCCAACTCCATGAGCTCCCCTCTACAACTATATTCTAGAAAAAATATCTAACGATGTCTAAAAAAGTCAACTACAAGGTCAAATCTGACACTATGATTGGGATATAGACATGGAATGCTTTTTAGTGATTTGAAAGCATTTTCAGAGATTTATATGCATTTATATTGTACAGAACTTAACAGAATGGAGCTATTGGAGTTGGGGTTTTCTTGTACTGGCACATGCTATTGCTTCTAAATCCTTACTCGTTGTCTTGGAGTACATAAGTGACCAACCTGCATCAAAATCGAAAAAATCTTCCCATTGTTATGTATCACTAACACATAGGTGGTATCCTTCATTTTAAGACACTACATAATTAGCCTAACTTTATAGTGTATTTTTCTTTTGTCTGGATGCATACAAATAATTGTTTTGAGGACATTTATCCTTTACAGAAAATACTTTCAAGTTAATAATTTAAAATAGATCAAAAGCACCATATTCTATCTGAGTTTTGAGTACCATTCTACTAGATGAATAAAAACTTTTAAAAAGTTTTTCTTAAGAAAATTCTGCTTATCTGTATGTGTAGTTTCTGTATATAAGCATATGTATTATGTGGATAAGAAAAAGTTTGGTTTTCTTGCCATTGGTATGCATTAGACAAATTCTAGTATCTCCCATGGGGTATCCGTTTTGAAGAGAACACTCAATTTTCCAATCAATCATGAATCTTTTTTCCTATCATCCTCCTGACCTAAAGGAGAAACAAACATTAGTCAGTTTTTCAACGTGATCAAAGAACACACAACAACAGTTGCTTGTATAACTCCACCACAGTTAATTGTACCCACTGGATATAGGTCAATTTGAATTATCAGCAAAACACCGTATGTGACACAATCATACAGAAATCTTGTAAGAAGATTTTGAGATGGTACCAAAAATAACTGCACTCATAAAATGGTATGTTGAAAGCGATTTTATTAAATCTATTACATTAAAGTGTTTTTTCCGCTCACTGGTGTTGTGATGTTGTTTTTTGAATGTAAAACCCAAGATAATAACCCACTGGATATAGGTCAATTTGAATTATCAGCAAACATCAAATGTGACACAATCATGCCAAATCAATCTGAAATCGTGTGAGAAGATTTTAAGATGGTACCAAAAATAACTGCACTCAAGAATGGTATAATAAAAATGATTTTTATCAAATCTATTAAATCAAAGTGGTTTTCCCTCTCAGTGGTGTTGTGAAGTGTTTTTTTTAAGTAATCCAAAAAGTGGATAAAACGGCTTTCTTTTTTGTAGCTCAGTTCAATACAACATGTGTATTTTTTCTTAAAATTTCAAGAGTTTTCACCAGATATTCATATTTTGATTTTTTATTAAGTTCTCACATGCGTGCAGTATAGAAATAGAATGTGAAAGAGCTTGGTTGTCTCCCAATTGGTATGCATTAGACAAATTCTAGTATCTCCCATGGGGTATCCGTTTTGAGGAGAACACTCAATTTTCCAATCAATCATGAACCTTTTTCCTATCATCCTCCTGACTTGAAAGGAGAAACAAACATTAGTCAGTTTTTCAACGTGATCAAAGAACACACAAAGAATAGTTGCTTGCATAACTCCACCACAGTTAATTGTACCCACTGGATATAGGTCAATTTGAATTATCAGCAAAACACCATATGTGACACAATCACGCCAAATCAATCTGAAATCGCTTGAGATGATTTTGAGACGGTACCAAATATAACTACACTCAAGAATGATTTTTATCAAATCTATTACAGTTAAGTGGTTTTCTCTGTCAGTGGTGTTGTGAAGTTGTTTATTGAAAGCAATCCTTAGTAATTAACTCGAGAACTAAGAGAACTAGCCACCAAGTTGGAAAGGGTTGAAATATGTTAAATATGGAAGGTTTGTTGGCTATGGAAATTCTAAAAACAGATTAACTTTCAAGACTTTTTAAAAGTCATGCTTCATTTACATATGAGATACGTTAAGAAATGTTTTGTGTGGACTTACAAAATCAGACAGACAAGGGTTAAAATAATTAGGAACCAGAGTCCTTCAAATGTTGGGCCTTTCCAACCCAAGAATATATAAAATATTGTACCCTTGAGCATATTCAGTAGCTATTGAGGTTTTGTTTTTGTATTAACCAAAAACACCCATGTGGTATATTGTTTTTAAATTTAAACTCTATTAAAAGTAAAATGATCATATATTTTTACATTGAAGTTGATTATACTCAGCTCTAGACTAGTGGGACATACCAATAGTTTTGTTGAAGAAAGAAATAATATAATATATTATGAATGATCATTTTGATGTATCAGTATCTGTCTTGTCAGCACGGTAAATATTTCAGAATTTGGGAATTCCTTACTAACTGACTCCTGTAAGCAATTCTTTGAAATTGGTGTAGATGCATTGACTAGTGTAATTTACAAATGTTGTCTAAAAGCATCAAGTGAAGGAGTGGTTCATCACAGCTGTTTTTATTAATTCACTTAATTCAGCTATGGTGCAGCTGAAGACAGATTCTTAACAAGTCTGGTGTAGGTCCTTTTATGTTAATTGCTGCCTCTGGTTATTTGCCCAGACTTCAAATAAGTTGTGCGAGGCAGACAAATCTACTGGCAATCATGTACAGCATTGTCAACCTGATTTTATGTCTTATATGTTCAAGCATCTCCTAAATTCTGAATGCAAAATTTAAAAAAAAATCATCACTATACATATTTGTTGCTCTTGAATGCCACAGCACTCCATTACACACAAATTTGACTCACATATAAGTAGCATGCTTTTCAGAAATAAATGAGCCCTTTGCAAGTGAAGATTGTGGTATCCAAATCAGCAATCCTGAAAAGGATGATTATATTTTGGATGAAAATGTTACTTTTCATCCAAAATATAATTAAATATGTTGTGTTAAATTTAGAATTTACCACAACATTTTGTAACAGGGTGGATTGAAAATGTACTGATAGTTCCATTACCATTCACCACTGATTCTGACTGACATTCGCTAAGCACTTCTGTTTCTTCCTGCAACTACAATTACAAATTACTTGAACTGTTTTATCACGTCCGCTCAGATTTTAATATATTGGAACTAGTCTGACTTCAGCTAAATGTGAAAAAACTTGGTTTTCTTTAAATTGGTATGCATAAGCAAGATTCTAGTGTCTCTCCCATGGGGTATCTGAATTGAAGAGGGCACTCAATTGTTCAATCAACCACTAGCCTTTTCCTATCAACCTTCTGACCTGAAAAGATAACAAACACTGGTCAGTTTTCAATGTGATCAAGGAACACACAAAGAATAGTTGCTTGAATAACTCCACCATAGTTAATTGTACCCACTGGATATAGGTCAATTTGAATTATCAGCAAAAAACTGTATGTGACACAATCATGCCAAATCCATCTGAAATCGTGTGAGAAGATTTTGAGATGGTACCAAAAATAAATACACTCAGGAATGGTATAATGAAAGTGATTTTTCTTTTTCCTATCAACCTGACCTGAAAAGATAACAAACACTGGTCAGTTTTCAATGTGATCAAAGAACACGCAAAGAACAGTTGCATGAATAACTCCACCACAGTAAATTGTACCCACTGGATATAGGTCAATTTGAATTATCAGCAAAATACCATATGTGACACAATCATGTCAAATCAGTCTGAAATCATGTAAAAAGAATTTGAGATAGTACCAAAAATAACTGCACTCAAGAATGGTATAGTGAAAGTGATTTTTATCAAATCTATTACAGTTAAGTGGTTTTCTCTCTCAGTGGTGTTGTTTTTTGAAAGTAATCCAAAAAGTGGATGAAGACGGCTTTCTTTTTTGTAGCTTAGCTCAATAGTTCAACTTGTGTGTTTTTTTCCTAAACTTTTGCTCATATCCTATCAGTTTGGAGTTTTCACCAGATATTCATATTTTGATTTTTCATTAAGTTCTCACATGCATGCACAGTGTCGTATAGAAGAAGAATGTGAAACAGCTTGGTTTTCTCCTCATTGTATGCATAAGACAAGATTCTAGTATCTCTCCCATGAGGTATCTGAATTGAAGAGGACACTCAATTTTCCAATCAACCATGAGCCTTTTTTCCTATCAACCTTCTTACCTGAAAAGATAACAAACACTGGTCAGTTTTCAATGTGATCAAGGAACACACAAAAGAACAGTTGCATGAATAACTCCACCACAGTTAATTGTACCCACTGGATATAGGTTAATTTGAATTATCAGAAAAACACAATGTGTGACACAATCCTACCAAATCAATCTGAAATTGTGTGAGACGATTTTTAGATTGTACCAAAATAGGACAACTCAGTAATGGAAATATTGAAACTGGCTTTTATAAGATATATTCCATCAAAGTAGTCTTAAGCAGTGGATAAAACCATCATTTTTCAGGATAAAGTCTGTTCAGTAGGACAAAATTTCTATTTTTATGCTCTATAAGTATGATATTTTCATCAGAATTAGGAATCTTTAAGTCTCAAACTATTTTTGGAAATCCAGATTGATTTTTCTCAATCAAGCTACATACTCTCTCATTCATTATTTGACAGCTACAAATTCAGTTAATGCATATATGATTAGATTTTTCTTGATCTATTAAATAATTAAATTAATTTGGATAATTTTGGCATAACTATACTAATTTTCTAATATTTTCAGTAAATTATCTTAAATATGGTAGTTTTGCTTTTGGAAATGCTATATATGTGTGTCTAATTAATTGCACATTATAAAATCACATGTTATTTCTCTTCTTTGTGCCATGTATCATCAAAATAAAAGTTAGGAAATATACTTTTAGGTTTAGCTGTGAGTAATTTCTACAATTAGATTTACATGGGGTTGTAAAAAGATCAAATGTTTTCAGTGTCCCATCGGCTGTTTTGTAATCAATTTAAATTTCAACTCATAACCGATTTTGATGTGAATAATTTGCTGTAATCATGTATATCTGATATCATAAAGGAATTAAATTAAGCCATAATTTATAAAAGTTTGAAAGGCCCTCAAAGATTGTTAGTTCATTGAGTGCGACCAACATTTCCATGATTTTGAAAAAAGGTGAAAATTATCCCACCAAAAGTATTTGTTTTCATATATGCTTATTGAAAAATAAGAACTTGTACCTTTTTGGCAAATTTTTGATGCCCCAATTTGCTATCCAAGGCTACTTGTGACAATGCAGAATATTTAAGGATTTAATGCTTATTTCTCCTGACTCTCCAACTGGTTATTTAGGAAAGGATCCTCCTTATTTTGTCACCTGCATGTGACAAAATTGCAATCCCCTTATTTTATCCCAGTATGGCCGAAACCATAGTCGGCCTCCAAACAAAACTTTCGCTACCAAACATTTGGTTGTGACGTCAAAATGACAATTGCCTCGAAACAAAATAACTTCAACACCGAGTTGAGACCAAATAAAATTTCACGCTAGATTGCACATGTTATTGAATTGCCATATACATTGGACCAAATGTTTGTTACCCGTTCATACTTTTAAATTCCATGGCAAATATTTGGTGACGTCACGACCAAATGTTTGGTAGGGAAAATTTTGTTTGGAGGCCGACTATGGTTCGGCCTTAATTTAAAATTCCAGCAATTGCTAACTAATTTAAATTACTGAAGTGTATTTTTGCCAAATGTGCTCTAGTTCACATTCCATCGGGTAGAACCTCTCAAATATGGTAGACTATAAACAGTAAAAATGCATTAAATTGAATTTTCCTTTACGAAAATTCACATATGGTGTTATACATGTAAATATTTGTACTTTAGGTATTAATATTCGATGCTGTATTCAACAGATGTTGTATGGTAGTTTATTTCTACTGCCAAATGACTCACAGGAATTGGTTTTATTCAATTATACATATATGCTTGTTTGGTTTAGAATACGAGCGGTAGGAATTAGCAATGAATTGACAGTTCTTTATACAAGAGATAAATTCAAGTAATATGATATTAGACAGCTTCATATATCATTTATATCAGGTCACAACAAATCATTGGAAATTTGAAAGTGTAAATGTTACACATGGATTATATGTATAAATAACTCTTAACTTTAGATGTCTTGTAAAATAATTTAGATAAAAATGTATGAGGAATTTTTAAGGCTTAAAATTTCTCAAAGAAAAATGTAAGGGGTGGCGGAACCCAGTCCGTGTGGGCTTTGGCCGCTCCACTTTTATGCCAGAAAAGAAAAGAATTAATAAATTTAATTTAATTTGATGCATTTTATTATAGTCCTAGCATACACAATCACAACATAGTACTGTACAAAATGTTTTGTAGTAGCTGATATCTTATGGGATTTAGTTGTTTCCTTATTTACATGATTACATTGCAGCACTAAGATAATATTACCAACAAATGACTCTATGCAAATTAGCAGAGGGTTTATGTGGAAAATGTAGCGCTGCTGTTATTATTTTCACATTTTTTGAGTTGAATTTAATAATATCTTAATTTTTTTTTTTTATTTAACACTCATTACATGTTGGGCAAAAACGAGAAAATTTATGTTAAGCGAAAATTCCCACTTCTACAGTAAGTTGTAATACTTGTGCATGAACATGTAAAACAGGGTCAATAATTTTGTGATGTTTCTGCAACTTTTATTTGAATATGGTTAATGTTGTCAATTTCTTTTTAGTGCCGAATGGGTTATTGGAATAGCATTAATCCTGTGTAAAACTTGGGCTTAAAAAGTGAAAATGCAAATTCAAATAATTTTGCAATATCTATTTTTTTTGATTCCTTATAATTATTATGTTTGTTATTGCTGAACATTTTTTACCACCAAATGGCTCCTTGGAATAGCATGTTTTTGTTGTTTTTGTTTTTTGTATGTTTGTTTTTTAACTTGGTTTTAAAATTTGAAATAAATAAGATAATTTTGGAATGTTTCTGCAAATTATTGAAATATGGCTGTTGCTGGTTTCTGTTGGCTCCAGAAACACCCAGCAAAATAATATTGCATTATTTCTCATTCCAAGCTTTAAATAGTTTGCATTGATTCTCTGGTGTATTAGTGTAAAAATAGTCAATTATTGGTTTTCATTTCCAAATTCACACATTTTATTTACTACTTGAACTTTACTCGCTAGAAAGAGCATATAATCTATATTATGATAACTTTTATTTTTAATGCAAAAAATATACATCCAGTGATGTTCATCTTTTATCTTGATGCAGTTTTCTTTTTCTATATTATTTATGCTAAACATTTTTTTTTTTCAAATGTATGGAATGTATGCATGGTTTATATATATTTCCTCTTAAAAGACTCTACGGAATTATATCTATGCTATAATTGCCCCAGTTTAGAATTCCATACTCGAGAGTATTTGGGAGGTCTTATTAAATCATAGATGCATAATATGCTATGAGATGCAGTTAGCTTATAAATCAAATTAGAGGTGAACATTGCTTTTATGAAAGGTAATGAATCTTGAAAATAGATAGGATGATTTCAGAATAGAATTCACTCATTTAGTGTTAAAGAGGGTCGGGATATAGAGATATAAAAATTGACATGTGGTAGTATTTACTTGTGTCTTTGATGTAATAATCTGTCCAAAGTTGATATGATAGTAATAGCTCAGGCTGGGGTGCTCATGTTTAATGGCATACAGGGAAGTGATGCACCAATGGGGTACTTTTTAAAAGAATTCTCATAGAAAACCTGTATTTGGGTCCCATCCCTTGTCAATTTTTAAAAAATTAGGGAAAAGACAAAGCCAGCCATTTTGGAGGTTAAGAAACCTATAAAAATTGGTCCAAATTTCAAACTGTTTGAAAAAGAAGTTATCAAATTGAATTGTACCACTCTTTTATATCATATAGTTACATGGAAGGATAAAAATTAAGCTTTCACTAGACTTGTTAAATATTTGAGATACGGCATCAGAAACTGGCCTGACAAAATGAGATTTAAAACAAAATACATTCAAAACCATTTTAAACTCAGTCTTTTGGAGTGAAAATTTGATTAACTTAATGATAGCAAAGATAGCTAAAGAGGCTGGTTTTTATTAGATTCAAGCTTGCTATAAAGCTCAAAAGCTCACAAAAATGCTACCATTCACTCTCCAAGTTCTCCAGTTACAATCCTTGTATTCATTCAGCCTGTAAATCATTACATTGTTTTCTTTGCTCTTAGCATAAATTGGTTGTGTTTTCTACTGCCGCCAGCCCATACTCAAGACATGGCAATTTTCTGGAAACCAACTGAATATGACTTGAACCTCTTTTTAGAAGCTCTTTTACTATTCCATCACAAAATTAAGTTATGAAGGAAATGGATTTGCTGATAATATCACAGTTTTAAGAATTTACGAAAATACTGACCAGTGGTTTGCACCAGTGAAATCTATATCTATGATGTGATTGGGGAAATGCAAAATTGGCTATGCAAAGCAAAAATTTATTTATTTGTTATATCAGGGTATTGTATAGCATATAGGAATACTTTCATTTTTTTTTTGGGGGGGGGTGGTGGTTGGAGGGATCAGTTTGATTGAATATTTCAATTGCTCAAATTTCAAAGAAATTTAGGCTGCTTATATGAAATTAAGGATTGATGGATTTAAGTTAAACATATCCCGGTTAATATTTTAACATTTCAAAAGAATAATGCCTAGTTATATTTTTTAAGTGATCCAGATATATTCAAATGCAACAATTTCCATTATTTACATTATTTGCACACTAGTCTAGATATGGTCACAATTGATCGTACGAACAGTTACTAGCAGTGTTTAGTCCGTCTAGTAGGATCATGTGCAGTGAGCTAAGCGAGCAGTGAGGGCGTCGCTTGCTGCCATTGGTCCTTCTAGACGGACTAAACACTGTTCGTACGATCAATTGTGACAATAGTCTTACTTTGTATTATGACAGAGCTTGGATGATAAAAAAACAACAAAATCCAAAATCAGTTTTCTTAGAATTTCATTTCCTTGGGTAAGGAAGTTGTCTTTCCTTATATCCAGGCCATATACTTGCCTCTAATGAAATTGAACTTTGATGAGTATTGAATTGAGTTTGCTCAAGTGATTGGGTCTGATTGCTGATGGCTAATATGATAAGACAGCAGAAAATTGTTATGGCAAGGATATTGTGATGACTGGATTACAAGTTTTTCAGCCAGGCCATTTTATTATTTTTTTTTATATCATTTGCTGCATTAAAAATTAAACTGGTAAATATTAAGCATGCATAAGTTTTTGTATTTCTTGAATTGCTGACCAGCATGTATTTTTGCAAAAAATTATGGGTTTCTTTTTATTTATTTTTTGAAAATATTTGTGCAATGATTTATTGGAAGTAAATCAAATGCAAATTAGAATATATTTACAGTAACTAAACCTGTCAAAAAGGTTTGGAAACTTTTTTTAGCCGTGTATATCTCATTTGTTTGAATCTTGTTCATCAATTTGATACAATATTTGATTAGCTAACAATC
>JXSR01S049435.1:81653-95097 GCA_000969725.1 Ophiothrix spiculata
TTACAATCTTAGACAAATAAATAAATATCTTAATTAGAACCTTAATGATTAATTTAGTTGTGTCTAAACGTCCTAGTTAGATGACGTAACAGCAAGTCTTAATGGACAAGTCAAATAGATAAATATCTTAATTACAATCTTAGACAAATAAATAAATATCTTAATTAGAACCTTAATGATTAATTTAGTGGTGTCTAAACGTCCTAGTTAGATGATGTAACAGCAATTGTTATTGTAGCCATATAATAGTTTAATTAAATTGAGAGAATAAAAGGGTGTAGGTAGAGCTACTATGGCTACTGATGGTTATCATTCTCATATAAATACATTTATTGCATTACCACTTAGAGTAGTATGAATATTTTATTATTTTTTTTATTTAAATGGCTGACATTCTATATATTTCTATTGATCATATCTGCTGATCGATGTATGCACTTCTGTGGTAAGAAGTCTACACATGATATAAATACATGGCAGGTGTTGAATATACATACAACAGTGTTTAATAATAAATAAGATGGGCAATATTTCTAACAACATCGTTGTTTTAAATCAATCATATCTTGTGTTAACATATGTTGTTGGACAACATTTGGTAATACATCATTTAGCTGTTGATGAATAATCAACAAATATTTTTACAGTTTAGAGTCCACTTGCCTTGATGCCAGTTGGAAGTCTGCGGATCACAGCAGTTAGTTTGGAGTGCTGTCCTAAAACGTATGACGTGACTTTCGTTTGACTTTTAAATCTTGACGTCTTTAATGATCAAGCATTGCAACTTGAAATATTCCATTTGATTTTATGGAGGGAGGTCTTATTCTTGCTGGTAGCATGCAAACAATGTAACCTGCATGTCTGTTGGAGACTTTGAAATATTTAGATACTTGCAATGGTTTGCATGAGGTATATTCCAGTAAGCTTAAGATCATCCGACATTGATGTGGACAGACAATATTACCAGGGATGTAAGGATATGTTAGATGGACACAATAGTTGTTACGATTATCAAGGCTTTATTCTACAGACTTCATCAATAGCTGATTTTTCAGAAAGAGTTCTTTGCCCAAGGAATGTATAGCTGATAAGCATTTGCAGTTAATTGTCACGTGACCATTACCAGTCTACAGTGGATCGAACCTGTGCCTATTATATGTAATGTGAGGTTTAATACTAAACTACACTACCATAAATACTAAAACATCACTACTGCATTTTACGTTTGGGTTAGTGAAAGGTAGTCAAGCCCATGGTTTCTTCAATGTTTTCATCTACCAAGAGTAAATGATCTGAAACAAAAAGATGTTTGGATTTTAATCAGATATGAGATTACCAGCAACATTGTGTAGTACTTAACCAACACCAAAGTCGTTATCAGGGATCAAGCTTACTTTCATCGCCTTTTTGAAAATGACAAAAGCAACTACAGACACTTTTGAAATGGGTGTGAAGGAAAATACAACATTGATGAGTTTAAATAAGTATGGATTTAATGTTGCTGACTGGATAAATAACATTATTTTCATAATGAAATAAACGCAAAACCAGCTCCGTAAAGTTTCTTAGGTTCTTGACACTGACTCGTGCACGCTTCAATTAATTCTTGTGGTTATATGACGTAAAGCGCATGATGAGATCGTTGCATTATACCGTGATTAGATCCTTAATTAATAAGTGGATCTAATATGAATATTTATGACCCATTTAATGCAGGGAACTCCATTACTGTTCGTCAACGTTATTGCAACATTAATGTACATCCCATTCTGTTGTTGATAGTGCAACATCATTTCTTAGTGAATACACATTTTGTTGGTGGATTTTGATTTCTTTTTAAAGAGATGCTTGTACTTTGTTTGTTTAAAATTTGATATATTCTTGTAATTCATAATGGATGAGTACTTTCTAGGTAAATGATACGTGGAATATATTTGCATAGATTGATGAATTTGTGGATAGCCAGCATCAGTGGGTTTTTTAGCTTTCAGGAGACGATATAGGAAATATGAGCACTTGAAAATAGGATGAAATTGTTTGCATTTTGATTAAATTTATACTTTGGAATGTTTTTCATTGATTGATATGATTAGACGTTTGAATCTTAGAAAATCTGTGTACATTGGGAAGAAATTCCAATTGGGCGTTTTTGATACAAAACAACTTACGATGTATATCGTACCTACTTAAAGCATCGAACTGTAACTTAATTGTGACCATAATGGAATAGTTGGATAATTTTGCTGAGAGAAATCATGGCTCAAGGCTTAATTTTACACATGGTGGATGTTTATGCTTTTTGTTGTGGATGATGCTAATATTAATTCTAACAGTTCATCCTTTTGCAAAGAATATGGGCTATTGACATAGTGGATATCATTATATTGCGGATAATATTTAGAAGATACATTCAATGGAAAGACGTTTCCCTGTTACAACAGACCAATTCCTGACAAACTCTGTTGTGCTGCATGGAAGTTAGCAATTTTTGCAACAATATGAGTATACTTAATGAGAGCTCATCATGCCTATGATACTACATACAACGGATGATAGTGGCTATCAAAAAGGGAGAGGGGTAAGTAGCCAAATATGGATGCATTTATTGCCTAAGTGCTCACTGTTGTTTGACCTCAATAGAAATAGGGACATATCACTTGTAAGTGTCAAATAGATGGCGCTTTTCATAAAAACAATTTTTTTGATGTGGAAGGTGTGTATTACTGAAATTTGATATGCAAATGAAGCGTCTGACGTTAAGACAATTTTATCATTTTTAGCCAAAATCTTCACATATCAAACAATATTATCGATAATAAAATAAATAAAACCAACATTTCAACCAAAATGAAATAAAATTTTGAGAAAAGGTTGAAAACTTGATTGTGTAAGACACTACAGTTACTTGTACTGCTTTTTCAACCATCTGTGAACTAAAATATGAATTTCTGGTTAAAAATGAATAAATGTCCACCTCAAACAACAGTGTGCTACTGGCTATTCATGAGCAAATCTGAATTGATAAAAGGATTTTGCACTTATGTGACCAATTGCATTAAAAGGAAGCTTTGAAAAACTATGTTAAATATTTACCTTACAATTTTCTCAAATCGAGGCATGATGAGGTATATAGTAAAACCAATGCTAAATGACATTCAATTACAGACCTTTGGACTCAGGACAATCATAGTCACAAAGTCGGTATACCCCAAGAAAGAGAGGTTGCCTTACTTTACCTCAAACCTTGTCATATTTGTAATTTTTGTCGTATTATCAAATATTTGTGTCTTTGGACCAACAACTTTAATTTCAGTTACATTGCTTCTGCTTGTGAGAAATAGCTAAATATAGATATCTATGATATAAATGACCTGCCACATAACCTGACCTCTGAAGTCCGTCTTTTTGCCAACAATTGTGTTGTTTATCGTCAAATTCAAAAATCTTGGCGGCCATTTCGAATTTGAAATGTGTATATGACATAGTTTGTCATTGAATGTATTTGTTACAGCTCCAGAAGACATTTTCCAATAGTAATTTGGAACATAAAATGTTTTGCAAGATACTTTTAGGCCATTGTACGAGGAAGTAACCCTAGCTTCCCCACTTGTATTACGGCAGCCATTTTGGGGGTCATTTTGGGAGCCATATTGAATTATGAACTTGTGAATGTCGTAATTTGGAGTCAAATGGATTTTGTTACCCCCCACTATCACTAATCATTCAATAATTTACATACTTATTAATATCTATGCCATTTCAGTGTTGCTGTAACCTAATTTGTGGTTCAAAATGGTATAATAATGGGGTCAAATTTGACCCCCCTGATAGGCACCCCTGTGCAGCTGATTGATTTTGGTGTCCCTACTTAGGGATGTTGCTTTAGGTCCATAGAACACTTCTAGATAGGACATATCCGCCGTGTCAGGTTTGCATTAAATATGGGGTCGTGCCCCCTAGGTATTATGTTTAATTTCTAAAGGGTTAGGGTAAAGGTTTAGGGTTAGGGTATAGTTTTTGATGGGACCTAAAGTATACTTTTCCCCAGCAAATGATAAAAATAATATATAATAAAATGGCCTGGCATTTTATTATTTATTATTTTTATCATTTGCTACAAAAATGAGCAAAAAAATGAGCAAAAATGATAAAAATAATATATAATAAAATGGCCTGGCATTTTATTATTTATTATTTTTATCATTTGCTACTTGAAAAATTAAACTGGTAAACAATAAGCATGCATACGTTTTTAAATTGCTGACCAGCAGGTATTTTTGTAAGAATTTAATTTTGGGATTTATTTTTGGAAAATATTTGTGCATGATTCTGTTATTTGTTCAACATATATATTGGAAAAAAAAAATTATTGAAAGTAAATCAAATGCAAATTAGAATATATTTACAGTAAGTAAATTTGTCTTGATTACCATGATTTGGATTTTATTCATGTTGGCATTGGATGAAATAAGAAATAGCTAAGTGCAGGAAAAAGTGCCTAATTTTAGAAAAGAGTATGCACCTAACACCCTCAGGGCTAGGATTTAGAATTAGGGTTATGATTAGAGTTAAATGTAAAAGCCTATTCTATAGTTAGAAAAAAGTACTTTTACTAGCAATTAAGCTTAGTTGGTAACTAATATTGGCAATGAAACCTTTTAAAAAGAAATTTGATTAATTAAAAAGTGAATATTTGACCTTCCATCTCAAACGAGCCATAAATGCAGCAAACTTCATTTTTGCTCTACAGGTGAAAATACATTTCAAGGTCGTAATTTGTCGAAATTGATTTTTTTGACAGATTCACAATCCTTGTATGAAAATGATCAGAAATGTGAAATATATCTGTATATTTTTAGGACATTCAAAAGAAAAAATAGTTCTACTGATCTTTTAACACGTTCATCTCGGTTATACATTTTACTCCCTGATAACCTTTGATGGACCATAACTTGACTTCTGGAAATCTAGTGAAGCTCATTGAGGCATCATTCTAATCCTTATAAAACGGTCTTTGCAAAAATTTTAAAAAGTGAAAATGGCAAGAGGCTGCATTTACTGCTTGTTTGGGATGGACAGTCTCATATACTCATTAGCATGTAGACTGGTAATTGCTGCAGTTACAATAATTCCAGTCTGAATTAGTTTTGACATGTTTTATAATAATTACCTTATCGTAAAATGAAATTTTGTTTCTCTTTAAGAATTGACAAAGCAATATATGTCATAATATCTAATTGAGTCAAAGTTATTGTAGCCATATAATAGTTCAATTAAATTGAGAGAATAAAAGGGTATAGGTAGAGCTACTTTGGCTACTGATAGTTATCATTCTCTTATAAATACATTTATTGCATTACCACTTAAGAGTAGTATGAATATTTATTATTTTTTTCATTTAAATGGCTGACATTCTATATATTTCTATTGATCATATCTGCTGATCGATGTATGCACTTCAGGAAGTCTACACATGATGTAAATACATTGCAGGTGTTGAATATTTGTTGAAGTTATAATTACATACAACAGTGTTTAATAATAAATAAGATGGGCAATATTTCTAACGACATCGTTGTTTCAAATCAATCATATCTTGTGTTAACATATGTTGTTGGACAACATTTGGTAGTACATCATTTGAGCTGTTGATGAATAATCAACAAATATTTTTACAGTTCGAGACCATTTGCCTTGATGCCAGTTGGAAGTCTGCGGATCACAGCAGTTAGTTTGGAGAACTGTCCTAAAACTTATGACGTGACTTTCGTTTGACTATTAAATCTTGACGTCTCTAATGATCAAGCATAGCAACTAGAAATATTCCATTTGATTTTATGGAGGGAGGTCTTATCTTGCTGGTAGCATGCAAACAATGTAACCAGCATGTCTGTTGGAGACCTTGAGATATTTAGATGGTTGACATTCTATTTCTATTGATGATATCTGCTGATCGATGTACGCACTTTTGTGGCAAGAAGTCTACACATGATGTAAATACTTGGCAGGTGTTGAATATTTGTTGGAGTTATAATTACATACAACAGTGTTTAATAATAAATAAGATGGGCAATATTTCTAACAACATCATTGTTTCAAATCGATCATATCTTGTGTTAAGTGTTAACATATGTTGTTGGACAACATTTGGTAATACACCATTTAGCTGTTGATAAATAATCAACAAATATTTTTACAGTTCAGAGACCATTTGCCTTGATGCCAGTTGGAAGTCTGCGGATCACAGCAGTTAGTTTGGAGAACTGTCCTTAAACTTATGATGTGACTTTCGTTTGACTTTTAAATCTTGACGTCTTTAATGATCAAGCATTGCAACTTGAAATATTCCATTTGATTTTATGGAGGGAGGTCTTAATCTTTGCTGGTAGCATGCAAACAATGTAACCAGCATGTCTGTTGGAGACTTTGAAATATTTAGATACTTGCAATGGTATGTATGAGGTATATTCCAGTAAGCTTTAGATCTTCAGACATTGATGTGGACAGACAATATCACCAGGGATGTTAGAATATGTTAGATTGACATACTAGTTGTGATGATTATCAAGGCTTATTCTACAGACTTCATCAATAGCTGTTTTTTTTCAAAAAGAGTTCTTTACCCAAGGAATGTATAGCTGATAAGCAGTTGCAGTTAATTAATTGTCACATAACCATTACCAGTCTACAGTGAGTCGAACCTGTGCCCATTACATGTAATGTGAGATTACTATACTACACTACCAAATATATATATACTTAACGTACACTACAGTGTTTTACATTTTGGTTAATGAAAGGTAGTCAAACCCATGGTTTCTGTGATGTTTTCATCTACCAATTGATCTGAAACAAAAAGATGTTTGGGTTTTTAATCAGACATGAGATTACCAACAACATTGTGTAGTACTTAACCAACACCAAAGTCATTGTCAGGGATCAACCTTACTTTCATCACCTTTTTGAGAATGAAAAAAGCAACTACAGACACTTTTGAAATGGGTGTGAAGGAAAGGAAAATACAACATTGATGAGTTTAATTAAGTATGGATTTATGTTGTTGACTGGATATACTAACATCATTTTCATAATGAAATAAACGCAAAACCAGCTCCTTTAAGTTTCTTAGGTTCTTGACACCGACTCGTGCACGCTTCAATTAATTCTTATGGTTATATGACGTAAAGCGCATGATGAGATCGTTGCATTATACCGTGATTAGATCTTTAATTAATAAGTGGATCTAATGTGAATATTTATGACCCATTTAATGCGTGGAACTCCATTACTGTTCATCAACGTTATTGCAACATTAATGTACATCCCATTCTGTTGTTGATAGTGCAACATCATTTCTTAGTGAATACACATTTTGTTGGTGGATTTTGATTTCTTTTTAAAGAGATGCCTGTACTTTGTTGGTTTAAAATTTGATACATTCTTGTAATTCATAATGGATGAGTACTTTCTAGGTAAACGATACGTGGAATATATTTGCATAGATTGATGAATTTGTGAATAGCCAGCATCAGTTGTTTTTTAGTTTTCAGGAGACGATATAGGAAATATAAGCACTTGAAAATCGGATGAAATTGTTTGCATTTTGATTAAATAAGTACTTTGGAATGTTTTGCATTGTTGATATAATTAGACTTTTGAATCTGAGAAAATCTGTGTACAATTTGGAAGAAATTCCAATTGGGCATTTTTATGATGTATATACCTACCTACTTAAAGCATCGACAATAATGGAATAGTTGGATGACTTTTCTGAGGGAAATTATGGCTCAAGGCTTAATTTTACACATGGTGGATGTTTATGCTTTTTGTTGTGGATGATGCTAATATTAATTCTAACGGTTCATCCTTCTGCAAAGAATATGGGCTGTTGACATAGTGGATATCATTATATTGCGGATAATATTTAGAAAATAAATTTGATGGAAAGACGTTTCCTTGTTACAACAGACCAATTCCTGACAAACTCTGTTGTGCTGCATGGAAGTTAAACAATTTTTGCAACAATATGAGTATACTTAATAAGAGCTCACAATGCCTATGATATTACATACAACAACGGATAGTGGCTATCAAAAAGGAAAAGGGGTAAGTAGTCCAAATATGGATGTATTTATTGCCCAAGTGTTCACTGTTGTTTGACCTCAAGACATAGGGACATTTCATTTGTAAGTGTCAAAATAGATGGCTCTTTTCATAAAAACGAATTTTTTGATGCAGAAGGGATATGCTGGTGTGTACTACTGAAATCTGATATGCAAATGAAAGCGTCTGACGTTAAGAAAATTTTATTGATCATTTTTAGCCAAAATCATCGCAAATCAAACAACATTATCGATAATAAAATAAATAAAACCAACATTTCAACCAAAATGAAATAAAATTTTGAGAATATCATTGATTAATTGATTGATTGTTAGATGTAACAGTATCCATCTGTCAGCAGGGAGGAAAATCCAAATTTGGGAAATTCCTTGCTGTAACTGACTCATGTAAGCATGACTTTGGAATAGGTTTAGATATACTGACTAGTATAATTTACAAATGTTGCCTAAAAGCATAGAGTGAAGGAGTGGTTCATCACAGCTGTTTTTATTAATTTACTTTATTCAGCCATGGTACAGCTGGAGACAAATTCTTTATGAGTCTGGTGTAGGTCCTTTTTATGTTAATTACTGCCTCTGGTCATTTGCCCAGACTTCAAATAATTTGTGTGAGGCAGACAAATCTACTGGCAATCATGTACAGAATTGTCAACCTGATTTTATGTCTATGTTCAAGTGTCTACTAAATTCTGAATGCAAAATTTAAAAAAAAATCCTTACTATTCACAGCCCTCCACACAAATTTGACTCACAAAAACTATATAAGTAACATGCTTTTCAGAAATAAATGAGCCCTTTGCAAGTGAAGATTGTGGTATTCAAATCAGCAATCCTGAAAAGGATGATTAGATTTTAGATGAAAATGTGGCTCCTGAAGTATGGATATTCTAAGAATTTAAAACAATACTATAAGATTTTGATCGAAAATGATTTATAATAAAAAAAAAAACCAGCAAGGAATGTGACATCTAAAAGCATTTTCAAGTGTATTTTGTCAAAAAATTATTTTGCCACTGAAAAATAGATTTAAAAAAAGGAAATGCATGCTTTCATATACTAATCCAAAATTTAATTCAACAAATGGTCATAACAGAAAAAGTAAGCATATTTAAGCCAAATTATTTGGAGGGTAGTAATATCTACCTAAAACAAACCCAGTAAGCTAAAAAAATCAAAAGTCATGGGTGACAGGGGCGCTTAATTTTTAACACTTAAAAGTATTGCTTTAACACAACATTTTGTAACAGAGTGAATTGAAAAGGTACTGATAGTTCCATTACCATTCACCACTGATTCTCACTGACATCGCTGAGCACTTCTATTTCTTCCTGCAACTACAATTACAAATTACTTGGACTGTTTTATCGTATCCGCTCAGATTTTAATGTACTATTGGAAGTCTGACTTCAGCTAGATGTGAAGAAACCAGGTTTACTTTAAATTGGTATGCATAAGCAAGATTCTAGTATCTTTCCCATGAGGAATCTGAAATGAAGAGGAAACTCAATTTTCCAATCAACCACAAGCCTTTTCCCTATCAACCTGACCTGAAAAGATAATAAACACTATAAAACACTGGTCAGTTTTCAATGTGATCAACGAACACACAAAGAACAATTGCATGAATAACTCCCCCACAGTTAATTGTACCCACTGGATATAGGTCAATTTGAATTATCAGCAAAACACCGTATGTGACACAATCACGCCAAATCAATCTGAAATCGTGTGAGACGATTTTGAGATGGTACCATAATAGAACCACTCAGTAATGAAAGTATAGAAACTGGTTTTTATAAGATATATTCTATCAAAGTAGTCTTAAGCAGTGGATAAAACCGTCATTTGTCAGGATAAAGTCTGTTCAGTAGGACAAAATTTATATTTTTATGCTTTATAAGTATGACATTTTCATCAGAATTAGGAATCTTAAGTCTCGAACTATTTTTGGAAATCCAGATTGATTTTTCTCAATCAAGCTACATACTCTTATTCATTATTTGACAGCTAAATATTCTGTTAATGCATATATGATAGATTTTTCTTGATCTATTAAATAATTAAATTAACTTGGATCATTTTGGAATAATTATACTAATTTTTCTAATATTTTCAGTAAATGATCTTAAATATGGTAGGTTTGCTTTTGGAAATGCTATATATGTGTGTCTAATTAATTGCACATTATAAAATCACATGTTAGTTCTCTTTTTTGTGCCATGTTTCATTCATCAAAAAGAAAAGTTAGGAAATATACTTTAAGGTTTAGCTGTGAGTAGTTTCTACAATTAGATTTACATGGGGTTGAAAAAGATCAAATGTTTCCAGTGTCCCACAGGCTGTTTTGTAATCAATTTAAATTTCAACTCCTATCCGATTTTGATGTGACTAATTTGCTGTAATCATGTATATCTGATATCATGTAGGAATTAAATTAAGCCATAATTTATTCTCTAAGTTTGAAAGGCCTTCAAAGATTGTTAGCTCATTGAGTGCGACCGATATTTCCATGATTTTGAAAAAAAGGTGAAAATTTGGAAAATTATCCCATGAAAAAAGTATTTGTTTTCATATATATGCTTATTTGAAAATGATATTTTTAAAGAACTCGTACCTTTTTGGCAAATTTTTGATGCCCCAATTTGCTATCCAAGGCTACTTGTGACAATGTAGAATGTTTAAGAATGTAATGCTTATTTCTCCTGACATTCCAACTGGTAATTTAGGAATGGGTCCTTCTTATTTTGTCACCTGCATGAGACAAAATTGCAATCGCCATATTTTATCCCAGTAATTTGTCAAAAAAATCCTCCAATTGCTAACTTATTTAAATGACTGAAGTGTATTTTTGCCAATTGTGCTCTAGTTTACATTCCATCGGTAGATCCTCTCAAATATGGTAGACTATAAACTGTAAAAATGCATGAAATTGAATTTTCCATCAAGAAAATTCACATATGGTGTTATACATGTAAATATTTGTACTTTAGGTTTTAGTATGCTGTATTCAACAGATGTTGTACGGTAGTTTATTTCTACTGCCAAATGACTCACAGGAATTGGTTATATTCAATTATACATATATGCTTGCTTGGCTTGGAATACAAGCGGTAGAAATTGGCAGTGAATTGACAGTTCTATATACAAGAGATAAATTTAAGTAATATGATATTAGACAGCTTCATATATCATTTATATCAGGTCACAATGAATCATTGGAATTGGGAAGTGTCAATATTGCACATCGTGATTTATATGATGGATTTTAACCATAGATTCTGGAAGCAACTTCCAGAATCTATGTTTTATCTTTAGATATCTTGTAAATAAAGATAAAAAATACTCGTATATTAGGAATTCTTAGGCTTATAATTTCTCAAAGAAAGCATGTAAGGGACGGTGGAGCCATGTAGGTAGTGTGGGCTTTGGCTGCACCACTTTTAAGCCAGAAAAAAATAATAATAAATTTAATTTAATTTAATTTGATGTGTTTCATTATAGTTCTTGCATAAACAATCACAACATAGTATGGTACTGTACAAATTTGTTTGTAGTAGCTGATAGCTTCTGGGACTTAGTTGTTTCCTTATTTACATGATTACATTGCAGCACTAGGAAAATATTACCAGCAAATGACTCTATGCAAATTAGCAGAATTTAAAAGTGGAAAATGTAGCGCTTTGTTTCTAAATTTCAGCTTTATTATTCTCACATTTTTTAGTTGAATTGAATTATATCTTAATTATTTTTTTTTTATTTAACGCTCATTACATGTTGGGCAAAAAAGAGAAAATTTATGTTAAGCGAAAATCCCCACTTCTACAGTAAGTTGTAATACTTGTACATGAACATGTAAAACAGTTTCAATGATTTTGTGATGTTTCTGCAACTTTTATTTGAATATTGGTTAATGTTGCCAATTTCTTTTGTTAGTGCCAAATGGGTTTTTGGAATAGCATTAATCTTGTGTAAAACTTGGGCTTAAAAAGTTAAAATGCAAATTGAAATAATTTTGCAATATCTTTTTTTTTTAATTCCTTGATTCCTTATAATTATTATGTTTGTTATTGCTGACCCTTTTTACCACCAAGTGGCTTCTTGGAATAGCATGTTTTTGTTGTTGTTTTTTGTATATTTGTTTTTTAACTTGGGCTTTAAAATTTGAAATAAATTAGATAATTTTGGAATGTTATGCAAATTATCAAATTATTGAATTATGGCTGTTGCTGGTTTATGTTGGCTCCAGAAACAGCCAGCAAAATAATCTTGCATTGTTTCTCACTATGATTTATAAAATAATTTTGCATTGTTTCTCTAGTGCATTGATGTAAAAATAGTCATTGGTTTTAATATCCAAATTTACACATTTTATTTACGACTCAAACTTACTCGCTAGAAGGAACATATTATCTATATTATAATAACTTTGATTTTTAAATTGAAAAAGAAAAAAATACATCCAGTAATATCCAGCCTTTAAACTTGGTGCAATTTTTCTATATCTTTATGCTTAACATTTTTATTTCATATGTACGGAATGTATGCATGGTTTATATATATTTCCTCTTAAAAGACTCAATGGAATAACTTCTAAGCTATAATTGCCCCAGTTTAGAATTCCATACTCGAGAGTATTTGGGAGGTCTTATTAAATCATAGATGCATAATATGCTATGAGATGCAGTTAGCTTATAAATCAAATTAGAGGTGAACATTGCTGTTATGAAAGGTAATGAATCTTGAAAATAGATAAGATGATTTCAGAAAGGAATTCACTCATTTAGTGTTTAAGAGGGTCCAGATACAGAGATATGAAAATTGACATTTGGCAATATTTACTTGTGTCGTTAATGTAATAACCTGTCCAAAGTTGATATGATAGTAATAGTTCAGGTTGGGGTGCTCATGTTTAATGGTATACAGGGTTGTGCTGCACCAATTGGTTACTTTTTAAAAGAATTCTCATAGAAAAACAGTATTTGGTCCCATCCCTGTTCAATTTTCAAAAATTAGAGGAAAAGACAAAGCTAGCCATTTTGGAGGTTAAGATATACAAATTGGGCCGAATTCCAGCCTGTTTAAAAAAGAAGTTATCAAATTGAATTGTACCACTCTTTTCATTTTAGTATATCATATGGTTACATGGAAGGATAAAAGTTAGCTTTCGCCTAGACTTGTTTACATATTTGAGATAAGGCATCAAAAACTGGCCTGACAAAATGAGATTTAAAACAAAATACATTCAAAACCTTTAAAATCAGTCTTTTTGAGTGAAAATTTGACTAACTTGATGTGAGCAAAGATAACCAAAAAAAAAAAAG
>JXSR01S049435.1:95841-110876 GCA_000969725.1 Ophiothrix spiculata
CTCTAATGAAATTGAACTTTGATGAGTATTGAATGGAGTTTGCTCAAGTGATTGGGTCTGATTGCTGATGGATAATACGATAAGACAGCAGAAAATTGTTATGGCAAAGATATTGTGATGACTGGATTACAATTTTTTCAGCCAGGCCATTTTATTATTTATTATTTTTAGCATTTGCTACTTGAAAAATTAAACTGGGAAATAATAAGCATGTGAAAGTTTTTGTATTTCTTGAATTGCTGACCAGCAGAAATTTTTGTAAGAATTTAATTTCGGGATTTATTTTTTGAAAATATTTGTGCATTTTTTTTAATTTTTTTGGATGTCTGTTATTTGTACAACATATAGAATAAAAAAAATACTAATGGAAGTAAATCAAATGCAAATTAGAAAATATTTACAGTAAATAAATTTGTCTGGATTAAGACCATGTTTTGGATTATATTCATGTTGGCATTGCATGATATATATGAAATAACTAAGTGCAGAAAATGTGCCTACTTTTAGAAACGACGAGTATGCAACTAACATCCTCAGGGTTAGGAGTTTGAATTAGGGTCAGGTTGGGTTTGGGTTCAGTTAAATGTGAAAAGTCTATTCTATAGTTACTTAGAAAAAAAGTACTTTTACTAGCAATTAAGCTAAGTTGGTAACTAATATTTGCAATGAAACCTTTAAAAGAGAAATTTGATTAATTAAAAAGTGAATATATGAGTGTCCATCTCAAACGAGCCATAAATGCAGCAAACTTCATTTTTGCTCTACAGTTGAAAATACATTTCAATGTCGTAATTTGCCGAAATTGATTTTTTGACAGATTCACAATTATTGTACTTACTTTAAAATATCAGAAAAGTCTCATTTCAAGAAAATGATCAGAAATATGAAATATATCTGTATATTTTTAGGACATTCAAAATAGTGCTACTGTTCTTTTAACATGTTCATCTCAGTTATACATTTTACTCCCTGATAACCTTTGATGGACCATAACTGGAAATCTAGTGAAGTTCATTGAGGTATCCTTCTAATCTTTATAACACCGTCTTTGCAAATATTTGAAATAGTGAAAATGGCAAGAGGCTGCATTACTGCTTGTTTGGGATGGACAGTCTCATATACTCATTAGCATGTAGACTGGTAATTGCTGCAGTTAAAATAATTCCAGTCTTAATTGGTTTTGACATGTTTTGTAATAATTACCTTATCTTAAAATGAAATTTTGTTTCTCTTAAAGAAGGGACAAAGAAATACATGGCATAATATCTAATTGAGTCTTATTGATCTAATCAAATAGATAAATATTTTAATTACAATGTTAGTCTACGATCTTAGACAAATAAATAAATATCTTAATTAGAACCTTAATGATTAATTTAGTTGTGTCTAAACGTCCTAGTTAGATGACGTAACATCATTTGTTATTGTAGCCATATAATAGTTTAATTAACTTGAGAGAATAAAAGGGTATAGGTAGAGCTACTTTGGCTACTGATGGTTATCACTCTTTTATAAATACATTTATTGCATTACCACTTAGAGTAGTATGAATATTTATTATTTTTTTTATTTAAATGGCTGACATTCTATATATTTCTATTGATCATATCTGCTGATCGATGTATGCACTTCTGTGGCAGAAGTCTACACATGATGTAATACATGGCAGGTGTTGAATATTTGTTGGAGTTATAATTACATACAACAGTGTTTAATAATAAATAAGATTGGCAATATTTCTAACAACATCGTGGTTTCAACGTATCTTGTATTAACATATGTTGTTGGACAACATTTGGTAGTACATCATTTAGCTGTTGATGAATAATCAGCAAATATTTTTACAGTTAAGAGTCCACTTGCCTTGATGCCAGTTGGAAGTCTGCGGATCACAGCAGTTAGTTTGGAGAACTGTCCTAAAACTTATGACGTGACTTTCGTTTGACTTTTAAATCTTGATGTCTTTAATGATCAAGCATTGCAACTTGAAATATTTCATTTGATTTTATCGAGGGAGGTCTTAATCTTGCTTGTAGCATGCAAACAATGTAACCAGCATGTCTGTTGGAGACCTTGAAATATTTTGATACATACAATGGTATGTATAAGGTATATTCCAGTAAGCTTTAGATCTTCAAACATTGATGTGGACAGACAATATCTCCAGGGATTTTAGGATACGTTAGATGGACACAATAGTTGTGACGATTATCAAGGCTGGGCTTATTCTGCAGACTTTATCAATAGCTGATTTTTCAGAAAGAGTTCTTTTACCATAGCTGATAAGCAGTTGCAGTTAATTGTCGTGTAACCATTACCAGTCTGCAGTGGATCGAACCTGTGCCCATTACATGTAATCGGAGATTACTAAACTACACTACCATAAATACTAAAACCTCACTACTGCGTTTTACGTTTGGGTTAATGAAAGGTAGTCAAGGCCATGGTTTCTGCGATGTTTTCATCTACCAAGAGTTAGTGATCTGAAACAAAAAGATGTTTGGATTTTTAATCAGATATGAGATTACCAACAACATTGTGTAGTACTTAACCAACACCAAAGTCATTGTCAAGGATCCATTGTCAGGGATCAACCTTACTTTCATCACCTTTTTGTAAATAACAAAAGCAACTACAGACACTTTTGAAATAGGTGTAAAGGAAAATACAACATTGATGAGTTTAATTAAGTATGGATTTATGTTGTTGACTGAATAAACTAACATTATTTTCATAATGAAATAAACGCAAAACCAGTTCCTTATAGTTTCTTCGGTTCTTGACACTGACTCGTGCACGCTTCAATTAATTCTTGTAGTTATTATGACGTAAAGCGCATGATGAGATCGTTGCATTATACCGTGATTAGATCCTTAATTAATAAGAGGATCTAATGTGAATATTTATGACCCATTTAATGCAGGGAACTCCATTACTGTTCATCAACGTTATTGCAACATTAATGTACATCCCATTCTCTTGTTGATAGTGCAACATCATTTCTTAGTGAATATACATTTTGTTGGTGGATTTTGATATATTTTTAAAGAGATCCTTGTACTTTGTTGGTTTAAAATTTGATATATTCTTGTTATTCATAATGGATGAGTACTTTCTAGGTAAACGATACGTGGAATATATTTGCATAGATTGATGAATTTATGGCTAGCCAGCATCAGTGTTTTTTTTTAGTTTTCAGGAGACGATATAGGAAATATGAGCTCTTGAAAATCAGATGAAATCGTTTGCATTTTGATTAAATTAGTACTTTGGAATGTTTTGCATTGACTGATATAATTAGACTTTTGAATCTTAGAAAATCTGTGTACATTTGGAGGAAATTCCAATTGGGCATTTTTGATATAAAACAGTTGACGACGTATATACCTGCCTATTTAAAGCATCGAACTGTAACTGAATTGTGACAACAATGGAATAGTTGGATAATTCTGCAGAGAGAAATCATGGCTCAAGGCTTAATTTTACACATGGTGGATGTTTATGCTTTTTGTTGTGGATGATGCTGATATTAATTCCAACAGTTCATCCTTCTGCAAAGAATTATGGGCTATTGACATAGTGGATATCATTAAATTGCGGATAATAATTAGAAAATAAATTGGATTGAAAGACGTTTCCTTGTTACAACAGACCAATTCCTGACCAACTCTGTTGTGCTGCATGGAAGTTAAACAATTTTTGAAACAATATGAGTATACTTACTAATAGCTCACCATGCCTATGATATTACATACAACGGATGATAGTGGCTATCAAAAAGGAAAAGGGGTAAGTAGTCCAAATATGGATGTATTTATTACCTAAGTGCTCACTGTTGTTTGACCTCAATAGAAATAGGGACATTTCATTTGTAAGTGTCAAAATAGATGGCACTTTTCATAAAAACTAATTTTTTGATGTGGAAGGGATATGCTGGTGTGTACTACCAAAATGTGATATGCAAATGAAGCGTCTGACGTTAGAAAATTTTATTCATCATTTTTAGCCAAAATCTTCACAAATCAAACAACATTATCGATAATGAAATTTAAAAAAAACCATTTAACCAAAATGAAATAAAATTTTGAGAATAGGTTGAAAACTTGGATTATGTAAGGCGCTACAGCTATTTGTACTGCCTTTCCAACTATATGTGAACTAAATTATGAATTTCTGGTTATAAATTAATAAATGTCCATGCACCTCAAACAACAGTGTGCTACTGGCTTTTCAAGAGAAAGTCTGAATTGATAAAAGGATTTTGCACTTAATGTGGCCAATTACAAAAAAGAAAAAGCTTTGAAAAACTATGTTAAAATATTTATCTTACAATTTTTCAGATTGAGTCATGATGAGGTATAGTAAAACAAATGCTAAATGACATTCAATTACAGTCCTTTGGACTCAGGATGATTATAGTCACAAAGTCGGTATACCTCAAGAAAGAGAGATTGCCTTGCTTTACCTCAAACCTTGTCATATTTGTAATTTTTGCTGTATTATCCAATATTTGTGTCTTGGGTATGGTAGTTTATTTCCGCTACCAAATGACTCACAGGAATTGGTTATATTCAATTATACATATATGCTTGCTTGGCTTGGAATACAAGCGGTAGAAATTAACAGTGAATTGACAGTTCTATAAACAAGAGATAAATTCAAGTAATATGATATTGGACAGCTTCATATATCATTTATATCAGGTCACAACAAATTGGGAAGTGTAAATATTACACGTGGATTATATGTATAATGAACTTTTAACTTTAGATGTCTTGTAAAATAATATTGATAAAAAATATATGAGGAATTTTTAGGGCTTAAAATTTCTCAAAGAAAAAATGTAAGGTGCGGCAGAACCATGTGGGCTTTGGCCGTACCACTTTTAAGCCAGAAAAAAAAATTAATAAATCTAATTTAATTTGATGCATTTTATTATAGTCCTAGCATAAACAATCACAACATAGTACTGAACAAATTTGTTTGATTACATTGCAGCAACAAAAAATGTTAGCAATTTGTTATTACAGAATGTCCACGAATGATTGATACCCGGTTTCAAAAAATCAGAAAAAATATTAAATCATAATTTTTCATAAAACCAACAACTTTTCTACAATAGTGGATAAGTCTTCTACATTTTCCATAAGTTTCATCAAAATATCATGCTTCATTGCTTTATGCAATGAGGTAATTGAAAATCGATACAAACGTAGTTTTGTACAAATAATCATGCAGGTATAATAATAGTACTTGCAATATGCACACTTACCAATTTGTTAATGAATACAACTTGACCAACTTCAGATCTTCTTTCCTTGCTTTTGCAATTTTGTATGATCTATTCAAAGCATTAACTTGCAGACTTCTGAACTTAAAGACTTGTTTAACTTGAAAATCAACAACATTTGACCAAAACCTCACCCATTGGTCCACAAATAAATCCGATAGCCAGGTATCAATCAGTTGTGGACACTCTGTACTTTCACTAATCCACCATTTTTAGTTAATTTGAGTTATATTGTAATTAGTTTTCTTTTATTTAACACTCATTTCATGTTGGGCAAAAGAAAGAGAAAAATTGTGTTAAGCAAAAATTCAAACTTCTACAGTAAGTTGTAAAACTTGTAATACTTGTATACGAACATATAAAACAGTTACAATAATTTTGTAATGTTTCTTCATTTTTTATTTGAATATGATAAATGTTGCCAATTTCTTTTTAGTGCCAAATGGGTTATTGGAATAGCATTAATCTTGTGTAAAACTTGAACTTAAAACATTAAAATGCAAGTTCAAATAATTTTGCAATATCTTTTTTTTATCCCTTATTATCATGTTTGTTATTGCTGACCTCATTTTACCACCAAATGGCTCCTTGGAAAAGCATGTTTTTGTTGTTGTTTTTTGTATGTGTAATTTTTTAACTTGAGTTTTAACATTTGAAATAAATTAGATAATTTTGGAAAGTTTCTGCAAATTGTTTAAATATGGCTGTTGCTGGTTTCTGTTGGCTCCAGAAACACCCAGCAAAATTTTGTGTAACAGAAGTCCTGAGTGCTATTCTTCGTATTAAAGATATATCGGGCGAATTTTATTAACTTGATGGGTGCAATTGAGTGTCAAAACTAATAGGCAACACAGTCGTAAAGATTGCTGCGATTATTTTGGAAACCGTCGGAAACATTAACATTTTGCCTTGAATTTTGAGTTGTTTTTTCATAATTTTGTGGAATTTTTTTAAAAAGGTAAAAAAATCATTTTTTGGATTTTGAGGGAAACTAACGCGCACGATAAAACTAATGCGCGCGGGAGCTTTGAGACAAACTATTAATTTTATTTGGCCTTACAAGCTATTAAATAATTTTGCATTGATTCTCTGGTGTATTAGTGTAAAAATAGTCAATTATTGGTTTTCATTTCCAAATTCACACATTTTATTTACTACTTGAACTTACTCGCTAGAAAGAGCATATAATCTATATATATAATAACTTTTATTTTTAATGTGAAAATATACATCCAGTAATATTCATCTTTCAACTTTTATCTTGATGCAGCTTTCTTTTTCTATATTATTTATGCTGAACAGTTTTTCAAATGTATGGAATGTATGCATGGTTTATATATATTTCCTCTGAAAAGACTCTATGGAATAACTTCATAGCTATAATTGCCCCAGTTTAGAATTCCATACTCGAGAGTATTTGGGAGGTCTTATTAAATCATAGATGCATAATATGCTATGAGATGCAGTTAGCTTATAAATCAAATTAGAGGTGAACATTGCTGTTATGAAAGGTAATGAATCTTGAAAATAGATAGGATGATTTCAGAATAGAATTCACTCATGTAGTGTTAAAGAGGGTCAGGATATAATAGATATGAAAATTGACATTTGGCAATATTTACTTGTGTCTTTGATGTAATACAAAAGGCGAGTGAAATGGACAATCAATCTTTCAATGAGGGATGGTATATTTTTACCATCACACGAATATAAGCAGTTAATATTTGTTTTATATTCTAATCATTTGATAACACATTTAAACTATTGTACTTATCCATGTAGCAGAAAGCAATATGTCTCCACTGTACATTGTAGTTTTTAATCCAGTGCGATAAGAGTCAATATACTATCAAATGGATGAAAGTGATAGTAAAGACTATCAAACGGATGATAGTGATAGTAAAAATGACAAATGGTCACATGTTGCAATCTTACCAATCAAATGACTAGAATCTGTGGATGAGTTATATAAAATAACCTATCCAAATTTGATAGTAATAGCTCAGGGTAGGGGTACTCTTGAGGGGAGTGCTCATGTTTAACGGTATACAGGGGTGCGCTGCACCAATAGGTTACTTTTTAAAATAATTCTCATAGAAAATCTGAATTAGGGTCCTAATCCCTTGTCAATTTAAAAGAAATAGGGAAAAGACAAAGCCAGCCATTTTGGAGGTTAAGAAACCTATACAAATTGGTCCAAATTTCAAACTGTTTGAAAAAGAAGTTATCAAATTGAATTGTACCACTTTTTTATATCATATAGTTACATGGAAGGATAAAAATTAAGCTTTCACTAGACTTGTTACATATTTGAGATACGGCATCAGAAACTGGCATGACTAAATGAGATTTAAAACTACATTCAAAACCATTTTAATAAGTCTTTTTGAGTGAAAATTTGATTAACTTGATGTGAGCAAAGACAGCAAAAAAGGCTGTTTTTTATCAGATTCAAGCTTTCTGGATCATTTTTGGCAAAACAAAAAATTGCTACCATTCACTCTCCAAGTCCTCCAGTTACAATCTTTGTATTCATTCAGCCTGTAAAACACTACATTGTTTTCTTAGCTCTTAGCATGAATTGGTTGTGTTTTCTACTGCTGCCGGCCCATACTCAAGACATGGCAATTTTTTTTATATTATTTTCTGGAAACAAACTGAATGTGGCTTGAACCTCTTTTTAGAAGCTCTTTTACTATTCTGTCACAAAATTAAGTTATGAAGGAAATGAATTTGCTGATAATATCACAGTTTTAAGAATTTATGAAAATACTGACCAGTGGTATGCACCAGTGAGATCTATGACGTGATTGGAGTAATGCAAAATTGACTATGCAAAGCAAAATTTATTTTATTGTTAAATCAGGGTACTTTCATATTATGATATCCCATAGCTAATATCATTAGTAACATTTTTGTTGCCATGATCAACATTTTTTTTTTGGGGGGGGGGGGTTGTGGTGGTTGGAGGGATCAGTTTGACTGAATATTTCAATTGCTAAAATTTCTATGAAATTTAGGCTGCTTATATGAAATACATCTTTATGAAATTGACTCTCTCACCATGTATTCGATTGAATGGATGAATGTGTTTAAGTTAAACTTGTCCTGGTTAATATTTCAACAGAATTATGGCTTATTATATTTTTAAAGTGATCCAGATATATTCAATGTAACAATTTCCATTGTTTACATTATTTGCACACTAATTTACTTTGTATCAAGACAGAGCTCGGATGATAAAAAAATAACAAAATCGAAAATCAGTCTTCTTAGAATTTCATTTCCTTGGGTAAGGAAGTTGTGTTTCCTTATATCCAGGCCATATACTTGCCTCTAATGAAATTGAACTTTGATGAGTATTGAATGGAGTTTGCTCAAGTGATTGGGTCTGATTGCTGATGGCTAATAAGATAAGACAGCAGAAAATTGTTATGGCAAGGATATTGTGATGACTGGATTACAATTTTTTCAGCCAGGCCATTTTATTATTTTTTTTTTATCATTTGCTGCATTAAAAATTAAACTGGTAAATATTAAGCATGCATAAGTTTTTGTATTTCTTGAATTGCTGACCAGCATGTATTTTTGCAAAAAATTAATTTCGGGATTTATTTTTTGAAAATATTTGTGCATTTTTTTTAATTTTTTTGGATGTCTGTTATTTGTACAACATATAGAATAAAAAAAATATAATGGAAGTAAATCAAATGCAAATTAGAAAATATTTACAGTAAATAAATTTGTCTGGATTAAGACCATGTTTTGGATTATATTCATGTTGGCATTGCATGATATATATGAAATAACTAAGTGCAGAAAATGTGCCTACTTTTAGAAACGACGAGTATGCAACTAACATCCTCAGGGTTAGGATTTAGAATTAGGGTTAGGATTAGGGTTCAGTTAAATGTAAAAAGTCTATTCTATAGTTACTTAGAAAAAAAGTACTTTTACTAGCAATTAAGCTAAGTTGGTAACTAATATTTGCAATGAAACCTTTAAAAGAGAAATTTGATTAATTAAAAAGTGAATATATGAGTGTCCATCTCAAACGAGCCATAAATGCAGCAAACTTCATTTTTGCTCTACAGTTGAAAATACATTTCAATGTCGTAATTTGCCGAAATTGATTTTTTGACAGATTCACAATTATTGTACTTACTTTAAAATATCAGAAAAGTCTCATTTCAAGAAAATGATCAGAAATATGAAATATATCTGTATATTTTTAGGACATTCAAAATAGTGCTACTGTTCTTTTAACATGTTCATCTCAGTTATACATTTTACTCCCTGATAACCTTTGATGGACCATAACTGGAAATCTAGTGAAGTTCATTGAGGTATCCTTCTAATCTTTATAACACCGTCTTTGCAAATATTTGAAATAGTGAAAATGGCAAGAGGCTGCATTACTGCTTGTTTGGGATGGACAGTCTCATATACTCATTAGCATGTAGACTGGTAATTGCTGCAGTTAAAATAATTCCAGTCTTAATTGGTTTTGACATGTTTTGTAATAATTACCTTATCTTAAAATGAAATTTTGTTTCTCTTAAAGAAGGGACAAAGAAATACATGGCATAATATCTAATTGAGTCTTATTGATCTAATCAAATAGATAAATATTTTAATTACAATGTTAGTCTACGATCTTAGACAAATAAATAAATATCTTAATTAGAACCTTAATGATTAATTTAGTTGTGTCTAAACGTCCTAGTTAGATGACGTAACATCATTTGTTATTGTAGCCATATAATAGTTTAATTAACTTGAGAGAATAAAAGGGTATAGGTAGAGCTACTTTGGCTACTGATGGTTATCACTCTTTTATAAATACATTTATTGCATTACCACTTAGAGTAGTATGAATATTTATTATTTTTTTTATTTAAATGGCTGACATTCTATATATTTCTATTGATGATATCTGCTGATCGATGTATACACTTCTGTGGCAGGAAGTCTACACATGATATAAATACATGGCAGGTGTTGAATATTTGTTGGAGTTATAATTACATACAACAGTGTTTAATAATAAATAAGATGGGCAATATTTCTAACAACATCGTTGTTTCAAATCAATCATATCTTGTGTTAACATATGTTGTTGGACAACATTTAGTAGTACATCATTTGAGCTGTTGATGAATAATCAACAAATATTTTTACAGTTAGAGTCCATTTGCCTTGATGCCAGTTGGAAGTCTGCGGATCACAGCAGTTAGTTTGGAGTACGGTCCTAAAACTTATGACGTGACTTTCGTTTGACTTTTAAATCTTGACATCTTTAATGATCAAGCATTGCAACTCGAAATATTCCATTTGATTTTATGGAGGGAGGTCTTAATCTTACTGGTAGCATGCAAACAATGTAACCAGCATGTTTGTTGGAGACCTTGAAATATGTAGATACTTGCAATGGTATGTATGAGGTATATACCAGTAAGCTTTAGATCTTCAGACATTGATGTGGATAGACAATATCACCAGGGATGTTAGGATGCGTTAGATGGACACAATAGTTGTGACGATTATCAAGGCTTATTCTACAGACTTTATCAATAGCTGATTTTTCAGAAAGAGTTCTTTGCCCAAGGAATGTACAGCTGATAAGCAGTTGCAGTTAATTGTCACGTAACCATTGCCAGTCTACAGTGGATCGAACCTGTGCCCATTATATGTAATGTGAGATTACTAAACTACATTACCATATATATGTACTTAAACTACACTACAGTGATATACATTTGGGTTAATGAAAGGTAGTCAAGGCCATGGTTTCTGTGAAGTTTTCATCTACCAATTGATCTGAAGCAAAAAGAAGTTTGGATTTTTAATCAGACATGAGATTACCAACAACATTGTGTAGTACTTTACCAACACCAAAGTCATTGTCAGGGATCAACCTTACTTTCATCACCTTTATGTAAATGACAAAAGCAACTACAGACACTTTTGAAATGGAAAATACAACATTGATGAGTTTAATTAAGCTTGATTTAATGTTGTTGACTGGATAAACTAACATTATTTTCATAATGAAATAAACGCAAAACCAGCTCCTTAAATTTCTTCGGTTCTTGACACTGACTCGTGCACGCTTCAATTAATTCTTATGGTTATATGACGTAAAGCGCATGATGAGATCGTTGCATTATACCGTGATTAGATCTTTAATTAATAAGTGGATCTAATGTGAATATTTATGACCCATTTAATGCGAGGAACTCCATTACTCTTCATCAACGTTATTGCAACATTAATGTACATCCCATTCTGTTGTTGATAGTGCAACATCATTTCTTGGTAAATACACATTTTGTTGGTGGATTTTGATTTCTTTTTAAAGAGATGCCTGTACTTTGTTGGTTTAAAATTTGATATATTCTTGTAATTCATAATGGATGAGTACTTTCTAGGTAAACGATACGTGGAATATATTTGCATAGATTGATGAATTTGTGGATAGCCAGCATCAGTGGGTTTTCTAGTTTTAAGGAGATGATATAGGAATTACAAGCACTCGAAAATCAGATGAGATTGTTTGCATTTTGATTAAATTTGTACTTTGGAATGTTTTGCATTGACTGATATAATTAGACTTTTGAATCTTAGAAAATCTGTGTACATTTCGAGGAAATTCCAATTGGGCATTTTTGATACAACTTACGATGTATATACCTGCCTATTTAAAGCATCGAACTATAACTTAATTGTGACAATAATGGAAAGTTGGATAATTCTTCTAAGAGAAACCATGGCTTAAGGCTTAATTTTACACATGGTGGATGTTTATGCTTTTTGTTGTGGATGATGCTAATATCAATTCTAACAGTTCATCCTTCTGCAAAGAATATGGACTATTGACATAGTGGATATCATTATATTGCGGATAATATTTAGAAAATAAATTCGATGGAAAGACGTTTTCTTGTTACAACAGACCAATTCCTGATAAACACTGTTGTGCTGCATGGAAGTTCAACAATTTTTGCAACAATATGAGTATACTTAATGAGAGCTCATCATGCCTATGATATTACATACAACGGATGATAGTGGCTATCAAAAAGGGAGAGGGGTAAGTAGCCAAATATGGATGCATTTATTGCCTAAGTGTTCATTGTTGTTTGCGCCTCAATAGCAATAGGGACATCTCATTTGTAAGTGTCAAAATAAATGGCGCTTTTCATAAAAACAAATTTTTTGATGTGGAAGGAATATGCTGGTATGTATTACCGAATTTGATATGCAAATGAAGAGTCCGACGTTAAGAAAATTTTATTTATCATTTATAGCCAAAATCTTCACAAATCAAACAACATTGTCGATGATAAAATAAATAAAACCAACATTTCAACCAAAATGAAATAACATTTTGAGAATAGGTTGACAACTTGATTATGTCAGACACTACAGTTATTTGTACTGCTTTTTCAACTATCTGTGAACTAAAATATTAATTTCTGGTTAAAAATGAATAAATGTCCACCTCAAGAGCAAACTCAAGAGCAAATCTGAATTGATAAAAGGATTTTGCACTTATGTGGCCAATTGCATTAAAAGGGAGCTTTCAAAAACTATGTTAAAATATTCACTTTACTATTTCCTCAAATCGAGTCATGATGAGGTATAGTAAAACAAATGCTAAATGACATTCAATTATCCTTGTTGTCAGCAACGAATCAACATCTAAACCTGTGAAAGAGACTAATGTCAAGACTTGCAGGAGAAGCGACCGATGAAGCCAATTGTGATCAAGTCTTCGTCCCGTGAAGACGAAAGCTAAACAGTAAGTTCACTTTCCTGGATTTGTCTAGCATAAAATCTATCAAGTTATTTATGAACAATCATACAGCTATTTGATGTAATTAAGACAATATTTCAAATATGTTGGACAGGTTTTCTAGCATATCCACATAATTGTTGTAACCAATAGGCTTGTTTCTTATGCTATTTTTCATCGATTAAAATAGTACAGTGATCTTGAAACCTTACTGAATATTTAAAGTTTATTTTCTTGAAATAGTTAAAATGCAGTTGGTCCTCTCTGACACTAGTCTGCGCCAAAGGCCAGTGTTAAAAGAACCAGAAACATACCATCTACTCACTAGTAAATTTCAATTCCTTACATACAAATCACTGCTCAGGTACTGTAAAAGCTGTCGATTTTACTCTGGACTTCTTCAATCGCAAAATCGCTAGGCAAAAGGTGAATAAAGTGCCTATGGGCCTATTACACATTTTGTTGTTAGTGATAATTGACAAAAATTAAGTCTTTGTCAAAGATTACTCTGGCACTAAACCATAAAGTATCCACTGCTTATCGTTTATATTACAACTTAATGCCTCATACCTTTAAAATCAAAACTGACTGTGAGGAATATCAGTGGTAGACTATATAGACTTAGTAACATCAACATTTGGTATTGAGATCAGTGTGCATAGATCACTGATGTTGCACAGCATCCCAAACTACAAGGGGAATCGCTGCATGCATATGCTTAGTAAGAGCATGTATATTAGGGGTTTCATATTTCTTTGTCGGTATGTCTCTTGCATCTCAGGGTTTCATTTTACACCAGAATCTTACTACTAAGATTTTGTACGACTATTTGATGGTCAGGAATTTTATGTTTTTTGTTTTTTTTAATTCAAATTACTCCTCTGAGGATCTAAGAATTACACGGTTATTTGGCATTGGTAGTATACCCTGTCCATTCGTCCAATTCAACTATTTTGTTAACTGACAAACCCTTTAAATGAATGTTTATTCTCACTCCAAACCATTGACAAATCATATTCTATGAATGAAGCGTTGTCAAAGTTTTTGTAACCACATCTGGTATGCTGGTATGAAAGAACTTAAAAGTTTAGGGAATGTATATGCAGAAAATCAGCAGTTGAAATATACAAGTGGAAGCGATGGTTCTATGTCTTTGACAGTGTATTTCTTCATCAGTGTATTTGATTAACCTGTCTATCTCAAAAGGAAGCATAAAAACTTTTTTGTTCAAAAAAAAAAGTTCCTGCTAAACATTCAGCAGATCAAATTAGTTGTAAGTTGTACTATTGTACTGCTTGCATTATAAACAAAAATGTTATTCTTTTGTGTCATAATGTACATGCCCATAGTCATACATTATTTTTGGGGGATGGGAAATCTTTCCTTAACTCTTTGCAAAAACTATATATTTTTTACCCAAGATAGCCAGCTTATAATGTAAAGTGTCATTTTCTCACATCTGGTTACATGCATATTTTTTGCAAACCAAAACAAATGAAAATATATGCATATGAACCACTTACAGGCCTACCCAAGCAGCCCCTGCCTCGTGTGTTACAAACAGCTATAGCGACAAAGTAATGCTTTACTCTGCTGTGATAGATGTGTCATTTTCTATGTAAAATTGACAGATAACGCTATAGATGTTAAGGACATCTGTTTTTGCAATTAATCTGTTTAATACATTGTATGCTGATATCAGTTTACAAAAATAACTTGGAAATACAATACTGTACACACTTTTTAAAAAGTATTTTTTATTTACCTTGTTAGAGGTTTGTTTATATATAGATATGTGCAATATTAATTTTCTATGTAAAATTGACATATACCACTGTAGATATTAAGGACATCTGTTTTTTCAATTAACCTGTTTAATACATTGTTTGCTGATATCAGTTTACACAAATAACTTGAAATAAAATACTGTATACACTTCAAAAATAT
>JXSR01S049435.1:114146-126839 GCA_000969725.1 Ophiothrix spiculata
CTTCCCGATTTTTGTACTGGCTTTTAAAAAAAATTGACGCGCGCATAGCGCGCGTGAAATTTTTTTTGGACAAATTTGTTTCTTTGTGATAAAAAACGCCTATTTTTGGATTAAATAATAGTTTTTTCTTTCAGCTTTTCTCCTTTTGCATTTCTCTTCCTTCCTTTCTTTCTTTTTCTCTTTTCCTTCCCCTTTTTCCCTCTTCTTTCCCCTTTCTCTTTTTCCCTCTTCCCTTTTTCTCTTCTTTGTTCCCTTTCTTCCCTTCCCATTTTTTTGCTCTCCTTCCCGATTTTTTTGGGTCTGCCCCCCCGGACACCCCCCTGGTTACGCCCCTGATTTCAAAACAACAAAGCTTACAAGTTTGGGCATCTTATTAGGAAAGTCAATTTTACATAACTAAGATAGCAGGTCGCCATCACAGTGACAGTGTCAGTTAAGCTTAAGCTTACTTGAACAACTAAACATTAAAAATTTCGGCCAATTTCTTGCAAAAATACAGAAATCAATAGATTATTATGTCAAAAGCATAACTGCTACTTTATCACTAAGACTTCCTTATCTTTGTTTCACAATTGTCAATTTAAAAATCTTGCGTCTGGCTACATCCAAAATGTAAACATTGAAACCTGCCATCTTGGAATTGCCGATTTTCACAAATAGGGGTGTTGCATAAATGGCATTTTTCATGTGCATATCGGCAAAGTCGCGATATTGGAAATACCATATTGTGCAAAAATAGAAGTTTTAATGAAAAAAGAAATTAATAGGAAGATAAAAAATTAATCATTTTATCATACTTTTGTTTAGATATTCGTTGGACAAACACACATTTTCAAAGGTTTGTCTTTGATGGTGCAAAACTTGTGGAGTGGTGTTAGCCATGAGGTATTAGGCGGGCGACTTTATGGGATTTTTACCAACTTTTTCGCCCCCGTTTATGGCGCTCACGAGGGCAATTTTATACGTCTCGCGGGCGGAATCGCCCGCCGCCCGCGTGTAATTTTTACGTTGCTTCTAAGGCTTGTGTAGAGCTCATTCCCCTCAAACAGAAGTCCCTGCTGAAGTAAATGTTTTGAATTTTGTTTGTTGGTCATATATTTTTGGATGTAGCTCCATGTCCTTGCTCCCTTATTTGATATCTTAACCATTTTATTATAAGTATATACACTGTCCAGCTCAAAAGTATTTCGGGATAATTAAAATGTTCAGAAATCTCATTTTCTTTTATAATAAACGATGTAAAATCATCAAAGATTCATACTAGTATAGGTAACTTATCTATTCAATATGAATAAATCGATGTTTGTTTTAATATTTAATCTTCCATTGCCATAGAAATGGCTGATTTCATAACAAATACACCACAAGTACAAATCTCATTAATATGTAACTTATCAATTTTTCATAACCTCATTGTTACCTTGTCTCCCGGATAGAATATTTTCAGGTTGTAGGTTTAAAACAAATGCGCAGAAATGTATATTAACTCAATTTTTTGATATGCAGACGAAAGTAGTATTGTGCATTACACACCATATTTTTCAAATGCAATGAATGCAATTCCGGATTAGTTAGTTTGATAGTTATACAATATCTAGACTTGTGTCAAAAAATGATGAAAATCGGATAAACGCCTTTAGAGATATGTCTGAATAAAGTTTTTGTGCGGAAATACTTTTGAGTGGGAGTGTAGCATAATTTTGTGCATGCATGGTTCGTATGGTATGGCTTGCGAGTCTAGATCTCCCCTTTGTAAATCTATGATGGATATACATTTTTCAAAAATGTGCTGCAACATGATTCAAAGGTATGGAGGTTTTTCTTTTCATATTAATTTTTTCAGTTAGTTCAGCTAATACAAACCAACTTGGCTATCATGCTTAAACTTATTACTTTTAATTGAAGTAAAGAAGCAATATTTGTCCGATCGAGATATTTCGAGAATCTCAATTAACTTGGTTGATATTTAAATGTTTTTCATGAGAAATAAATTTTCATTGAACTGATCTTGGGTAATGTAATAAAAAAGTAGGTGTGATTTTGCATTTTAGCGATCTGGACGGTGACGAAGTGTTACAAAAGATGCGAAGCAAGCCATAGCAGGAAGGTCATCTACTAGAATAAATGCATTGCATACTGGCAATGGTCATTTCCTTAGAGGATAAAAATGACAGATCTTGGTTTCAGTGCTTTTTTTAAACTCAGGTGTCCTTGTATAGGAATAATTAACTGTAGATACTGCTGGCCATCCAGGAATAACTCGTTCTACTAGTCAACTAAGACCAATTCTATTTGTTTGTAGTCAATAACAATAATGATTTAAAAACTACTTTAGGAATTTATGTGACCGAGAGCTGTGACTTTAGATAAATTATTTATAATTGTCAAAATGACAAATATTTGCAAAATATATATAGTGTAAAGGACCTGTATAGGGTTGAAATTAATTAAATTCTTCTTCTGAGACGTTCGACTTGTAAATCGCTTTACATATATTTTGATTATAATTGATTTGATTTTTTAGATTGGATAGCTGGAATGTCTAATTGACATTACAAATTGACATGTAATGATGTATTATTTTTTGAGATAGCTAGCTGATAGTGGTTGACATTACATGATACTATTATGGATATGTCTCCTGCAAGGAAAATGTGTGCAATTACACACAATTTAAGATGAAATCGTACTTCTCTTTTATTTTATTTTGTCTGTCAAATCAATGAAAAATATTAAGTTCCAACGAAGTAATGCACTTATACTCAGTTTTAGTCATTTAGACAAAATATAAGATAAGGAAATGATTATGAATTATTTTTTATAAAAAGTTATCAAAATGTTTCAAATGATGTAGAATTCATATTAACAATTCGTCCTCAAGCACAATGTCCCACTAGTAAAATTTGCCGATTGACAATATTCAAGATCTCTATTAGCTTGATTAATAGTTTTTTATGTGAAAAACATTTTCATTGAAACGATTGTGATTGTTAATTTGGTTTAATGATATGAAAAAGTATACATTGATGTAATCCAAAGTAGGTGTGATTTTACATTTTGTTGAAATGGTTGGTGATGAAGTGCAATAAAAGATGCAGTGCATAGCCGTAGCAGGAAGGTCATCTCGCCAGAATAAATGCATTGCAGGCTGGCAATGGTCATTTCCTCAGAGGATAAAATGACAGATCTTGGTTTCACTGCTATTTTTAAACTCAGGTGTCCTTGTATAGGAATAATTAACTGTGGATACCGCTAGCTATCCAAGAATAACTCGTACTACTAGCCAACTAAGAGCAATTCTCTTTGTGTGTAGTCAATAACAATAATGTTTTTAAAAACTACGTTAGAATTAATGATACAGAGAACTGTGATTTTTAGATTAATTATTTTGTCTGCTGCATCACATAAGACATTTTTGAGAAAATTTGGTATTGATAATATGACGTTGAATTCTTCATAATTACAGAATTTTAGATTTGAACAAATTTGGTTAATGTGCAAACAATTTTAAAAATTTCATACGGTGCTATCTCCTGATGTTATTCACTATGTGATTCACTGAAAATAATTAAAAACTGCATAGCATAAAAACTGCATCGCATACAGTACTATCAGAGATAGACACCGATTTCTGCTTAGCGCATAGCTTTTTTAACTAATAAAACAACAACACCGCGTAGCGCTTAGGGTTTGGGGCCTAAGGGGCTGAGACAGAGTTCTTTTTTTTTTTGGACTAAATTAAAAAAGAAATAAGTTGATTTCTTGATGATGTTTCATTTTGCTTGGTAGTAAATATGGTGGATTTTCAGTCACAATTTTCTCAAAACACATATTTTGTGAGATATAACCGTTTGTAATGTAGCCAACAATTTACCAAAATGCCCAATATTTGCAAAATATAAGTGTAAAGGACCTGTATAGAATGGGAATTAATTAAATTCATCTAAGACACTCAACTAGAAAATCACTTTATATACATTCTGATTATAATTGGTTTGATTTGTTAGATCGGGAAGCTGGAAATTCTAATTGACATTACAAATTGACATGTAATGATGTATCATTTTATGTAGCTATGCAGATATGTTTCGTTGATTTGCTTGTTATTTTATATGTATATATGGAAATAAAGATTTGAGATTTGAGATTCATTTTCAAGATGGCTAACTGATAATGGTTGACATTACATGGTACTATTATGGAAGGAAAATTTGCGCAATTACGCACAATTTAAGATGAAGTCATACTTCTCTTTTATTTTATTTTGTCTGTCAAATCAATAAAAAATGTTAAGTTCCAACAAAGTAATGCACTTATACTCAGTTTTAGTCATTTAGACAAAATATAAGATAAAGAAAGGATTAGGAATTATTTTTAAAAGAAAGTTATTAAAATGTTTCAAATGATGTAGAATACATATTAACAATTATTCCTCAAGCACAATGTCCCACTAGTCAAATTTGCCGATCGACAATATTTAAGATCTCTATTAGCTTGATTAATAGTTATGTGAAAAATATTTTCATTGAAATTATTGTGATTGTTAATTTGGTTTAATGGTATGAAAAAGTATACATTGCTGTAATCCAAAGTGAGTGTGATTTTGCATTTTCTTGAACTGAACAGTGATTAATTGCAACAAAAGATGCGGTGCATAGCCATAGCAGGAAGTTCACCTCACTAGAATAAATGCATTGCAGGCTGGCAATGGTCATTTCCTCAGAGGATAAAATGACAGATCTTGGTTTCACTGCTATTTTTAAACTCAGGTGTCCTCATATAGGAATAATTAACTGTGGATACTGCTGGCCATCCAAGAATAACTCATAGGACTAGCCAACTAAGAGCAATTCTAGTTGTGTTTAGTCAATAACAATAATGTTTAAAAAATATTTTGGGAATTCTTGTGACAGAGAGCTGTGACTTTAGATAAATTATTTTATAATTGTCAAAATGCCCAATATTTGCAAAATATATAGTGTAAAGGACCTGTATAAATTGGAAATTAATTAAATTCTTCTGAGACGTTTGACTTGTAAATCGCTTTACATATATTATGATTCTAATTGATTTGATCTGTTAGATTGGATAGCGGGAAATTCTAATTGACATTACAAATTGACGCGTAATGATGTACCATTTTCAAAATGGCTAGCTGATAATGGTAGATATTGCATGGTACTCTATGGATGTGTCTCTTGCAAGGAAAATTTGAGCAATTACACACAATTTAAGATGAAATCATGTTTCTCTTTTATTTTTTATTTTGTCCATCAAATTACTAGTAATGAAAAATGTTAAGTTCCACTTGTACTCAGTTTTAGTCATTTAGACAAAATATAAGACAAGGAAAGGATTAGGAATCATTTTTTATAAAGAATTATCAAATGTTTTAAATGATAATTATAATTCTCCCTCAAGCACAATCAATCAGTTAATCATTTTACATAAGTCTGATTATGTTGTAACAATTTGAAGAGCTATTTCAATACATTTGATCCATTAGATGGAAAATGGAAAATTGACAATAAATTGGCATGTAAAAATGTATTGTTTTTGAGATAGCTAGGTGATAGTTGTTAACATTACATAATAATATTATGAATGTGTCTCCTGCAAGGAAAATTTGCAATTGCAGACAATTTATGCTGAAATCATACTTTTCCTTTATTTTGTCTGTCAAGTTAAGGATAAGTTGCAACAAAGTAATGCACTTTTACTCAGTTTAGTCTTTTTGACAAAATATAGGTAAAGTCTGGTTCACACTATGACCAATTAACAACAGAGGGTGACGAATGTGAGCCATGGACATAAAGCAACAGCAGCAGACTGTTGACTATGGCAGTCTGTGGTGGCTAGCGACTTATCGTCAAGTGAGGATAGCACACAATTGTGGATGTGTGTGTGGTCTAGATTATAAACGTTGATGGGCCTAGTTAAGTTATTACATCATATTCAACTTTTTGAAAATGATTGCTATTGTGAAGATGTTTTTAGAATATTTTCAAATTCACATGAAATATTACATATAGTCTTAATATTATGTGTGCCAAGTTTCTTTTGAAGTATATTGTGTAACCAAGAATAATGGATGTTATTGTTTTTCCCTCATAATCTCTTGGGCATTTCTTTGTGTAGGCTGAGAATTAGTAACCATGCATGCTCAATGGTGCATAGTGCTTATACTTTAGAGTTGATTTTTGACAATTTTCTGAATTTCCGTACATTGTCGCATAGATTAATCTATTTATGGAAAAGGGAAAGTATGAAAAATTGTATATCGTTTCAGAGGTGAGAATAGGAAGAATGCTAATATCTAATAAAATCATTTTGAAAATTATGACTTTCATCTCATTTTTGCCAGAGCACCCCACAAATGGTTTCCTCTGGAAATGATGTAGCTAGACACTATAAGCGCTAGACATACTTCGTCATTTTTGTAGTCATTTTCATTCAGAATTTTTCTCATGGTGATTGGTTTTTAAGAATGGAATAACTGTTAATTGTGAATGAGAATTTTCATTCTAAATTTTCACATTATGAAGAATGTCTTAAATGGTGACCTATTTTTCACCCCATTGCACATTTTCAAGTGCTTACTGATGGGTAGTATAATGTATGATATTGATTCTACGGCCTAGATCTATTCATGGTAAGTTAATCTCTTCTTGCAATGATGGTTATGGTTTTCACAATGGTGAAACTGTACATGGGAAAATGTTCATTCAGAATGAAAGTTTACACCATTCTTTAAAACCAATCACCATGAGAAAAATTCTGAATGAAAATGTGTACAAACTACAAAAATGACGAAGTATGTCTAGCGCTATATAATGTTAAAATGATGTAAGAATAGGTAATTAGAATTATAAACTCAACCAGTTAATAATTTAACATTCTGGTAATGTTACCAAAACACAAGGAACTATTACAATTGATTTTATCCATTAGGTTAGTAGATGGAAATTCTAATTGACATTACAAATTAACACACAGTGATGTATCGCTATTAAAGTAGCTAGCTAGTGGTTGACATTGTAGGGTACTGTTACTAATAAGTCTTTGTGATGTATTTGACAGTTTGAAGATATACCCGCAAGGGATTTTATGCAATTGCATCGTATGTGATCATCATACTTTTCTTTTATTTTGTCTGTCAAAATGAGGGAAAATATAAAGTTGTGTCAAAGTCATGCTTTTGTCATTTTGATGAGATATCTGCAAGGTAATGAGGACAGAATTAGTATCTTCATATTCACGCAGTTACAAGAATTTTAACAAAATGTGAACCTAAAGAAAATAGGAATTATGAATATGATATGCTTCTTAGGAATATAATGGAGGAATGGGAATGGAACTGACGACCCTTAAATTGAAAATTGGCACTTGCTTTCCCATATCTTCAGTTGGTAAAAATACTTTTGTTCCAGGTTCATTCTTGATGCTGATTGAATATCTTGCTGCATTTGTATATAGTGGTTTCAGTCAAAATGGAATTATTTTCTAATCTTGTGGCTGCATTTCATGCTGCCTTTAGTTGGTTTCATTGGAATTACGGTGAGAGCATTCTGACTTGTAGATTGGCCGTATTTAGTAAAAATCCCACTTTTTAGGGGGATTTTTGAAAAAAAAAATCCATTGGAAAAGATATAATAATTAGAAGTAATGTAAAGATTGATAAATGTATAGGTAATTAGAATTCAACTTAATTGTAAGCTAAACTAATAGGGCATTGTACATAAATACTGATGTCACCAAAACACAAGAAACTATTACAATTGATTTGATCTGTTAGATCAGTAAATGGAAATTCTAATTGACATTACAAATTGACATAAAGTGATGTAACGTTATCAAGGTAGCTAGTTGATAGTGCCTGGTACTGTTATGGATGTGTCTTTGTGATGTATGACAGTTTGAAGACATACCCGCCAGGGCATTTTATGCAATTGCATCATATATGATCATCATACTTTTTCTTTCATTTTGTCTGTCATAATAAGGGAAAATATAAAGTTGTGTCAAAGTCATGCATTTTTGTCAAGATATCTGCAAGGTAATGAGGACAAAATTAGTATCTTCATATTCATGCAGTTACAAGGATATTAACAAAATTTAAATTTCAAGAAAATAGAAATTATGAAAGTTATGCTAAGCTTCTTGGATAGGAAGATGGTGTAGGAATGGGATTGGAACTGACAACCCATAAATTGAAATTGGCACTTTCTTTCCTGTATCTTCCTTATTAACTCGAGAGGTAGAGTATGGCGCTAAAAATACTATTGACCCATATCATAGCCTTGATGGTCATTGATTTTTGCTGCTTTTTTTTGTATAGTAATATAGTCAAATGGAATGTTCATGCAGCCTTTAGTTGGTTTCATTGGAATAATTATTTGGTAAATTTCCTGATTTCTAGATTTGCTATATTTATTGAAAGAGACCTGACTTCTAGATTTGCTATATTTATCAAAATCCCACTTATAGCAATATGTTATTGGATCAGAAAAATAATTTATGTGTGAAAATGACATGTTAGTCAGAAGTTGCTTATGTTTAGATTGACAAATGTATAGATAGTTAGAATATATCTTAATTTTAAGCTAAACTAGTAAGATTGTGTATACTCTCATTCATCTGGGTTGATATCAGTTCTAGGATAAATTCTATCTAGACAACCAGAAATTTTTACTTACTCGGAGTAACCAACGTTGCGAGCGAAACCGTCGCTCTTCAGCTGGGTTGTTCTTCCTCGCAAAATGATGTCATCCTTAACATCTGATGATGTCACATCCAACTAGTACCAAGGTCTACATCACAACCCAGCTGAAGAGCGATGGTTTCGCTCGCAACGTTGGTTACTCCGAGTAAGTAACAATTTCTGGTTGTCTAGATTAAATTTATCCTAGAACTAAAATAGTAAGGCATTTTACATAAATCCTGATAATGTAAGTAAAATATGTGGAACTATTGATTTGATTTGTTAGGTTAGTTGCTAGAAATTATAATTCACAACAAATAGACATTTAATGATGTAATGTTATGAAGACAGCATGCTAATAGTGGTTGGCATTGCATGGTTCTATTACTGGTCTGTCTTTTTAATGTATATATATGACCGATTGAAGATGTAGCTACAAAGGGACTGTGTGCAATTGCAGACAATTTGTAAGATCATATTTCTCTTCCATTTTGTCTGTTAATTTAAAGAAAATAATTAATTTGCAACAAATACTTGAACTATTGCTCAGTTTTGGCCATTTTGAAAGAATACCAGGAAAAGAACTGAGGAATTTATGTAAAAACATGCTGTAATAATGAGTTTAGGTTTAAAAGGATAAAAATGTTAATTATATAGGTAATTAGAATTCACTTGAAACCTTGTTTCCAGATAATGTTACCAAAATATGAGGAATTATTTACTCTATTAATAAATCTAAGCGTGTTGAAACTCCGTGGCATTATTTAAAATAGTTTCAACCACCTTGAGAAAAACCTGTAAATAGTTCTTTTGAAAAAAAAAAAGGCTATTTATGGGTTTTGAAAGACTATTTACGGGTTTTAAAAGACAATATGGGTTTTGAGAGTTATTTATAGCCTCATCATTTACCTTATACGTGAAACAACTTTTATGTATGGATTTACATGCACATCAAATTTACACACGCAAGCCAATACGCGCATTAACCTATTACTTGCAATCATGGTTAGCATTTTGTTAGCACATTTGTTTTAATAATATTAATTAATGAATTAGGCCATTTGGCAAATAAAATTACATTATTTTAAAATCTATCAATACAGTATATAAAATAAATATATACTGACATTTTTTTGATCTCTGGATCTCCTTTAGTGACTTTCCGGGCTCCGCCTCTCAGTAAAATAGCTAAATTTTAGTCACTTCAGGTCCATAGTTTTAACCAGAGATCTTCAGGTATATTTGTATACTATTACAACTGATTTAATTTGTTAGGTTGGTAGCTGGAAATTCTAATTGACAACAAATTGACATGTAATGATGTATCGTTATCCAGATAGCTTGCTGGTAGTGGTTGACATTGAATGGTACTATTATAGATGTGTCTTTGTGATGCATATGACAGTTTGAAGATATGGCTGAGAGGGAATTTAGTGCAATTACAGACAATTTTGGATGATTCAGTACTTCTCTTGCAATTTGTCTCTCAAATTAAAGGAAAAAGTACCAAGGTTGAAATAGAGTAGTGCATTTTTATTCAGTTTAAGTCATTTCGACAAAATGGAAAAGATTTTCACAGGAAATGATATAACTAGAAATTATTTCTGTTAAAAAAGTGATGAAATGTTTACAATTATATGAAAGAGGTAATTATAAGTCTTCTTCAACCTCAGTCAACCAGTGTATCAATCACATACACTCTGATAATGTTACACCAATTTCTGGAGCTATTTCAATTGATATATGACAGTTTGATAATATGACTGAGAGGGAATTTAGTACAATTGCAGGCAGTTTTGGATGAGATTGTACTTCTCTTGCAATTTGTCTTGTCAAATTAAAGGAAAAAGTATAAGGTTGCAATAGAGTTGTGTATTTTTACACAATTTAAGTAATTTTAACAAAATTTTAGGTATGGAAAGAATTTCCACTGGAAATGATAGGCCCCTATAGCTAGCAATTATTTCTGTTAAAAAGTGATGAAATGTTTAAAATTATATGAAAGAGGTAATTGTAAGTCTTCTTCAAGCTCAGTCAACCAGTGTATCATTCACATACACTCTGATAATGTTACACCAATTTCTGGAGCTATTTCAATTGATTTGATCTGTTAGATTATAGATGGAAATTATTACTGACACAATTTGACAATTAATGATGTATCGTTATCACGATATAGGTAGCTGATACTGGTTGACATTACATGGTACAGTTATGGATGTGTCTTTATGGTGTATATGACAGTTTGAAGATATACCTGGAAGGAAATTTATGCAATTATGGATAATTTTGGATGAGATTTTACTTCTCTTGCAATTTGTCTTGTCGAATTAGAGGAAAAAGTATAAGGTTGCAATAGAGGTGTGCATTTGAACTCAGTTTAAGTCATTTTGACAACATTTTAGGTATGGAAAGAATTTCCACTGGAAATGATATAGCAAGCAATTATTTCTGTTAAAAAAGTGATGAAATGTTTAAAATTATATGAACGAGGTAATTATAAGTCTTCTTTAAGCTCAGTCAACCAGTGTATCATTCACATAATGTTACACCAATTTCAGGAGCTTTTTCAATTGATTTGATCTGTTAGATTATAGATGGAAATTCTAACTGACACAAATTGACAATTAATGATGTATCGTTATCACGAGATGGGTAGCTGATATTGGTTGACATTGCATGGCACTGTTATGGATGTGTTTTTGTGATATATATGACAGTTTGAAGATATACCTTGAAGGAAATTTATGCAATTATGGATAATTTTGGATGAGATTTTACTTCTCTTGCAATTTTTCTTGTTGAATTAGTTAGAATCTAACTGACACAAATTGACAATTAATGATGTATTGTTATCACAAAATAGGTAGCTGATATTGGTTGACATAGGTACCATTACGGATGTGTCTTTGTGGTGTATATGACAGTTTGAAGATATACCTGGAAGGGAATTAATGTAATTATAGATAATTTACAATGATATCATACTTTTCTTTCATTTTTGTCTGTCAAATTAAGGGAAAATATAAAGTTGTTTCAAAGTCATACTTTTCATCATTTTGATAAGATACCTGCTAAGTAATAAGGAAGAAATTAGTATCATTAAATGCATGCAGTTTACAGTTATTTCGACAAGATTGCCCCAATTATCCATATTGTCTGCTAAATTAGTGGACAAATGACATTTTCTTCTCTATTGTTTGCATTTTAATTTCAAATTGGCAAGATAAATTAGATTATAAAGAGAAGTTATAGGTACCAGTATAATAGAACTAACTAGAGGCCATACATATTTGCAAATTCAAAACACAAAATCAAACAGTGAATGGAAATTATGTTGAGAGTCATAGTGCTTGATGGAACAAAAGCGATTAAATATCCGTAGTTGCTCAGTATTGACAATGTGTGCACAACGTACAGATTCTTTGCATTTTTTGCAATTTTTCCCATGGCCAATTTCTCAGGACAATGCACTTGGCACTTGCAAACACCATATGTGTACCGCACGTGTAAGTACGGTTTACTTATAATGCCGTGGTAGTCGCATGGAGTTCATACATTACATACACGGTGCAAGTGCTTACAATACAAATACTCATGGTCAGACTTACTGTGCAGGGCGCGTACTTGCACTATGCAATTAATGTGCGTCTTCCCAGATCTTGCCACTTCTTTCGCACGTTTTTAGAAAAACTGCAGTTGTAGCGTCTAAAAAATACATATGGATGATAGAAAAAATTGTATTAGGGGTTGTGACCAATACTTTATTTGGAAAAAGGGTCAAAGAATTGCACCATATTGAAATGAAATAGTAAGCTAAAGAATGGTATAAATAAATAAACAAATAAATACCTATAAATATCTAAATAAATTATTAAATTATAAATAATTAAACAGATATAGTGGTTTCAGTCAAAATGGAATTATTTTCTAATCTTGTGGCTGCATTTCATGCTGCCTTTAGTTGGTTTCATTGGAATTACGGTGAGAGC
>JXSR01S049435.1:133446-147857 GCA_000969725.1 Ophiothrix spiculata
TATTTTCCCTATTGAATAACGTTTCGGACTAGCGAGCCTTCGGACTAGCGAGCTTTCGGACTAGCGAGTCGTCGGACTGGCGAGCGGACCCCTAAAATTCTCTAGATTTAGGCACAAAACGACTTCCTGAAAAATGACAAAATTAGAAGAACATGCAGAGATGTGACCTTAGATTCACATGATGACTGATGATAGGAACAAAGCTACAGAATAAACTTTGTATTACAAGAAAACTTGTCATTTCATGTAAGCTTAAGCAGTAAGAAACATCTGAAAAACATCATCCATTCTTGTAAGTTTATTCATTATTTTACTAATCAGAACATAATATGAAAATTGTTTTAACTTCTTAGAATATACTTGTTTAAAGGGGCATTGGACAAAATTTTGAAATTTTATTTGTGGATGATTTACACTTAATATGTTAGAAAATAGCAGTCAATTACTAGATTTTGGGAAATTTTTGATCAAAACCTTCAGAAAAGTGAAATATTTGAATTTTATTCTGTTTGTTGATCTTGGGTATGAAGCTATTCTCTAAACGTATTCATTGATGCTATATATATATATCAAGAAAAGAGTCAAAGATTTGTTTGTAACACATTCCTTTTGCATCATAGATTACAGACAAATTAAAAGAAATTTGGAGTTTGAATTAGATTTTCTGAAAAGGCCAATTTAAAGAAATCAACTATAGAGGGCAGTATTTATCGTTGTCGACAACGATAATTGAAAATAAAAGAATATTTAAATATTTTGATATGTAGGGTTTTGATTTGACAATAAAACTTTGCATGCTGTTATTATTACCCCTAATACTTAAAATAATGCACAAATCTCAAAATCCTAGGGGAAAAGTTTGTGGATGGTGCTGAACTTGTCCAATGCCCCTTTAATTTGAAACCAATACCAGCTTGTGAAAAAGGCATCATAATTAAGCATGGTTAATATAGCGCAAAAATGCTGATGTTTACTGTCATGAATTTTGCACTATGACAGGACTGATGGTTGTACTGTAAGAAATGAGGTTAATCTATGGAGGGATTCTTAGTATCCAGGGTGATGGTTGCTAAGCAACCAGTTTTGTTGCTTATTCCAAGATAAATTTTTGGTGCATTTAAAGTGGATTGTTTGGAGATTATAAAGTTATTAAAGAAGAGACTTAACTATAAATATTGATAAGGGGAAGTCTTGAATTATGCAATTTAAAGAGTATAGCCATGAATTAGATCCCTCAAGTCATTTTCTTTTGTATTCTTAGTAATTAATTTCATATTGAATATAGTCTATACCATAAGTTTAATTCATTGCATTTAGTCTTTATCTTCAAATATACACGGTTATGAAAGCCAACTTTATAGGATTATTAAAACTTTGGCCATCAAATATAGGTCTAAATGACTAATACAGTGTTTCTAGTCACGATTTATACATTATATGTAACCTGCTTCGGCCAAAACAAAGGTTTTTTGATGCTGGGAAAAATTTGATATATTTCTACACTTGTGATTATTTTAGGACTTTTGTGTGTTTTAGAAAAATGATCACACATTTGTTTTGTTTTTAAGATTTAGGAATCTGTAAAGATTGAAATTTGTTCCAAAAAGAACATTAAATGATTGTAGATTTTAGCAGGTTTTTTTTGATACTTTCACTTTTAAATTTTAGCAGTGTTTTTTTTTTTTGATACTTTCACTTTTGATTATTAAACTAATTGTTCTACTTTGTATTAAATTAATAATATAAGATCATGCAAAATGGGTTCCCCTATAACCCATGATGTTTTTTTGAATAACAGGGTTTGTTTTTGGTACTTTGGTAGATATTGTGATACCTTCCAAATGATTTGACCCAAAGTTGCATACTTTTTTATTTTTGGCAAATTGTTGAGTTAAATTTATATGTCTATTTTGTGCATTTGCTTCATGATAAAACAATATGGATACTCAAAGTAATTCATAATAATTCATTTTAAACTGTTTAAACACAAATCTATATTTGAACCATATCTTATAACATTTATTTAAGTTTCCATGACTTTTCTGTTTGTCAAATAATGACTCATCTCTTTTTGGGAGACAGATTTACCAGGTATTTGTATGATGCTTAGATAACAATTCAAAAATGGGTTACTGAATTAATTTATATGATCCAATCTAAGAGTGTAAAAATTAAGCTTCATTAAAATGTTGTTATTTTTGCCATTCTTCAGTTACTTGGGTATGTACTGGGAGATAATACCTTATTGGACCAATCACATGCTGATCTTAGTGCAATAATAAGGCCTGAATAAATGGTGACTTGCCCTTTGTGACCCACCCACAAAAATTGTGGAAATTTACAGTTTTTTTTATTATTTTTTGTGTGTAAAATTTTATCTTTTTTTATAAGTTTCAACAGTATTTTGTGAAAAAAACATGATATTTTAGATAAGTAAGATATAAATTATGAAAATTTATATTTTTGATACTAATTACAAAAAAGGTCTATCTAGAATAAATAAAATATCAAACATATTATCTAGTTTTATTCTTTGTGTGTGGGGTGGTGTGTGGGGGTGTTGATTTTTGTTTTTGTTGGTCCGTTTTGGATCTGAGGGAAATGAAAAAAAAAAGTCATACTGACGAACCATTAATTTCACCTTCTAGGGCAAGTCAACATTAATATTGACCTAAGCTAAATTGTAAATCTTTTTGTAACTGGCCAAACCAGAGGGGGGCAAACAAGTAAGTGCTTGCAGGAAAGTTGTAAGTGACATTTTTCGTAAGTTTGTTTCACACACTCTATAGTATCCAGTCTTGTGTCAGTGGCTCATGAAATGGTTCTTCAAGTGACACCAACACTCAAACTCACATAATGAAGTGAGTTTCTTATATATACAATCAGCCAATCAGGATTGCTCTTTCATAGCCAACAGTTCTCTGGAAGTTAAAACAGAAATGTGTTATGATATTAGGATCATATTTCTAACGTCAACAATCGACAAAAGCGGCAGACAAAACACACTGCACCTAGAGGATTCCGTTGGAACAATATCAGATTCCCAAAGAAAGCTTCTTACAAGGGTTCATGCCATCATGTAAGTGCCAGAAAGTCATATCTCCAATGGCTGCCATATGTTATGTTTTTAACTACTTCATGACTTGAATTCAAAATATCCATCAGAATTTATCTTCTATATTCCATTGGCTCTTGAAATGGTTCTTCAGGTGACACCATCACCTGAAGAACCACTTCAAGAGTGACTGACTCAAGACTGGATATCATACAGCGTGCAAGACAAATTTATGACAAATGGCAGCTATTGCAGATACGACTTTCTTGCAGTCACATGACAAATTACAATAGCTCTAAATCAAATCAGGTCACATCCCTTTGACAATAGTGCCTGGCCGGCAAATGACATGGAGTCATTTAGCCATTTTTGACAAAAATTTGAAATGTATTAAATCGTAGACTGTTTTTCAAGTTTTATAATTGTTTCACATAAAGGAAATCAAATGTCATGTTCATATTAAAGCAAAAGCATAGATTAAAGAAAGTATGGATACGAGATGGGACTATTTGCATCCTAAAATTCTGTTAAGTTTGGAGATTGCGCCACGCGAGGGCCATGCCTGGACCAATGCTGCGCGAGTGCATAGTAACCGCACTCTCTGTTCTGGTCTTGTGCAAATTGTCTATTTTCCAATATTTTTTAGTTTCCAGTTGTTAAAAATTAATTATTATTCTGTAGGGAAAAACATAATGTTTTTTTAAGATGATTCACTTAAACATATCTAGAATTTAATATAAAAATCTAGAAACACTCCCATTGCATTTAAATTCACCAGAGAAAATTTAATTCAGAGCACATAATCATCTTTCTTCTATAAATATTCCCCTTCAGCAGATGTGGGTATAGATATAAGTTAGTATGGAGAGGTACTTTTGTAAAATCTAATAAAAGTGAAAAGGAAGTTTGAACGAATTTTCAATTAAATCAAAGCTAAGGTTTTATTCAATTGTGCAATTTATTCAAATTTCCATAATGGTACTGATTTAAAAAAAAAATTCAAATGCAAGTTATTTTACATTTCATTTGAATAAAAGATAATATTCCTAAAGCATTTGATTAGGAATGCATATTAAATATCATACTTTGTAATTTTTCCATTTGTTTTACTAAAAATGCATGCAATTTTGTATTATGATACATACAATATTCTTCAAATCAATATTATAAACATTTTTACCTAACATGCTATATCACTCAACTGGTAAAATGTGGGCTGCTCTGGCAAAATGAGAGAAAATTCGCAAATTTACATTATGAATGAATTGCATCTGAAGTAAAAATAGGGTGAAAAAGTCAAATTTCGTTTTTTGGCATAAAACACATTCATGCATAAGTGTTAACCTATACCTAAAGTTTTGAAGGTCAACTTTGCCGGGAAGTGCAATTATTCACGGTTATTTGATTGCATGTTGCTATTATACACTGTAGTAATCAGTATCTTTGAATTTTTCTTGCAATATATTCAGTGGACTGCTTTGGATTTTGATCTCTAAATGAAGATTGGAGAAAGAAAGTGCGAAGTATTATATAATATTCAAAAGCTGAGATTATAGAGAATTTAAATGTCATAAAATCAAAGTTAAGTTATATAAACATTTTTAATTCAAGTATGACATAAATTAATAGTTCTGAAAATTTGGTGTGTTTTTTTAATTTCAAATGATTTTTCAGTAAGTTAAGTTATTTCAGTAAGTTTAGCTATACATTTTTAACTCAAGTATGACATAAACTAATAGTTCTGAAAAAAAAATTGTACCTAACATCCATTATATAACACTAAATTGGTAAAATCTGCTTCTTGTTATGATTTCATTGAGCTGAAAATTAGCATTCAACTAACACAACTATTAAATATACATGATATGAATAGGACTGGTTTGAATATCTGCTCTCAGCAATCCAATCCTGTGAATATGTTTAACACTGAGGAGGATAAATATTTTATAGATTTGACAAAAGTTTCAAATGACATGCCACTAAATGTTTTTGCCTGTGGAATTGTTATACAAATACGATCCTTCAGAGGCCTGCATATTCAATACAATAGCAATCAACACCTGCAATATTCTGAATCTTTGTAAAACCAAATAAACATTTGGATTCCAAGTTTGAATTGCAACAAATGCTACAGAGTGTTAAAAGAATCTAAATAATTTCACTCCAATCATGTAAGAATTTCCAGTCTGTTTATTTTTTCCAAATGAGTTTTCAGTAACTTTAGTTATTTCAGTATTTTGTAATACTGAGGAGGATAAATATTTTATAAATTTGACAAAGGTTTCAAATGACATGCCACTAAATGTTTGTGCCTGTGGAGGTGTTAGACAAATACAATTCTTCAGAGGCCCGCATATACAATACAATAGCAATCAACACCTGCAATATTCTGAATCTTTGTACAACCAAAATAAACATTTGGATTCCGAGTTTGAATTGCAACAAATTATACAGAGTGTTAAAATAATCTAAATAATTGTACTCCAATCATGTGAGAATTTCCAGTTTTGTTTTTTTCAAATGACTTTAGTTCTTTCAGTAACTTAAGTTATACATTTTTAACTCAAGTATTACATTTATTTATATTAAATAGCATAATTTGTCATTTTTCCATTTGTTTTACTAAAAATGCATGCAATTTAGTATTATGATGCATACAATATTCTTTTTAATCAATATTATAAAAATTTTACCTAACATGCTTAACACTCAACTGGTAAAATCTGCTTCTTGTTATGATTTCATTGAGCTGAAAATTAGCATTCAACTAACACAACTATTAAATATACATGATATGAATATGACTGGTTTGAATATCTGCTCTCAGCACTCAAATCCTGCGAATATGTTTAACACTGAGGAGGATAAATATTTTATACATTTGACAAAAGTTTCAAATGACATGCCACTAAATGTTTTTGCCTGTGGAAGTGTTAAACAAATACGATTCTTCAGAGGCATGCATTTTCAATACAATAGCAATCAACACCTGCATTGGGGAAAAATATATGAATGACAGCATTATAGCTTAGAAAAGCAAATGTTTTATATTTCAGCATTTGGTATTTTTGGTTCAAATTGTAACAAGCTATATTTGATTTGATTTTTTTTTAAATGCTGGATAATATTAAAAAAATGTAACAAAGTTCAATAAAGGCACTCATTCTGAATCTTTGTAAACCAAATGAATATGTTGTAACATTTGGATATTGAGTTTGAATTGCAACAAATGCTACAGAGTGTTAACCCTTGTCCTTGTAACACAAACTTCGAAAGGGGGGGGGGGGTGTTGTTGCAACCCCTCCCTGGAATTTCTATACAATGCATTGTATACCCCTATATTTGCTACTAGAGTATAGGTATGGAACTCCATTATCAATTAATACCAAAATGAGCACCATCGAACTTCATATGACATCATGAAGTCAGCCCACCCTCACAAATTCAAGCTATGTACATGAAAACTATAGCCAAACTCAGATTTTTTTCGCTAAAAAATCAAATAAACTTGGTATTTTTCTGAGATTTTTTGCTGAATAAGTGATAAAATGTTGATTTCTAACTACATAGGAAGTTTGAAGCATATACCCTATCCACTCGTCCAATTCAACTATTTTCCGACTGACAAACATTTAATTTTTTAAATATTCCAACTTTCAATAGTTTGACAAATCACCCTACTCTATGATTAAGCATTATAAAAGTATTTTGACATCATTTTTGGCACACTAGTATGAAATAACCCAATGCTACAGTGACTTACATTCAGAAAATACATAGTTGAATTGGACGAGTGAATAGGGTATTTGCTTAAATATTTCAAATTTGTCAAAAGGTGCGTAAAGGATGTTAAAACAATTAAGCATTTGGCAATGTTTCCGCAAAAAAGGTTGTTTTGAAATTGCACCCCCCCCCCCCCCTTCAGAGGATGGGGGTTAAAAGAATCTACATGATTTTACTACAATCATGTGAGACTTTCCAATCTGTTTTTTTTTTCAATTGATTATTCAGTAAGTTATTTCCAGTAAGCTTACTTAAGGTCAAAACCCTAAGCGCTATGCGTTTTTTGTTTTTGTTTTTTTTTAGTAAAAAAGGGCTACACGGATGTGGAAATACTCCCTAATTTTTTTTGTATTGCATTTTTCGGCCAATATTTTTTTTTTCGCGGCCGTTTATTTAACTTTTCTTTCCCAGTAGTAGGAAAAAAAGATGAAAAAAACTGAAAATCTCTCAAAAACCTAAAAAAAAAAAGGAATGCGCTAAATTTGGATTTTTAAAAGCTATGCGCGCGGGAAACTGAGACAGACTATTTTTTTTCTTTGGCCTAAGTTAAGAAATACATTTTTAACTCAAATTATATTAGTTCTACAAATTCAATTTCACGTTGATTTATAATAACTGTGACTTTTCAATATTCCAAATACTGGAAAATATCAAATATTTTATATTACAATATTCAAACAAAGGTACTAATTCCCAAATCTTGCAAACCAAGTAAACAATAAACATTTAGATAGAGGATTCAGTTTGTTACAACAAGTAAATGCTACAGAGTGTTATGATGCTGTGGTTTACCATCGTTACCTGATCTGAGCTAATAGTGAAACACTCCCTCATATAGCTTCATATGACAGTAAGATGTGGAGAAAACTGTGGCGTAGCTTAACTCAGGGTAGATGAGGATGATTGGAGGATGCTGTTGCTAATGGTAACAAGCAGTCATTGCCTTATCAGAGATATCTGTGAAGCACCCCCTCATATGAGATTGAAACGTGAGGGCAGGTGGCATAGGACACGATTTACTTGATTTAGGCTGAGGGATTTCTAAACACAAACTTAGGGATACATTTTACTTGTATCGTAATTGGCAGAGCCACGAACTGTGTTTTGAAAATATTGCAAAAACTTATTTTTTTACATTGATCAAATAAATTACAAAAGCGATGTCACATAATTATATTACTCTAAATCTTCTTCTTATCAAAACCTAATTTTGTGTACAGTTATTCGTATCCTATTACTGATTGAGGTTTTTTCTGGTCACATGTTGTTATTTATGACTAAATATGGGAGATTACGGGTTCGTTAATATTCATATGGACAGGCTGGTATTGCCGGTGTCTCTTAAATATTGGCAGTGGCAATAGCCTGTCCACCACCCCCTGCATGAGGGAACTGTAGCGTGGCATAGTCAGGGCATCATGTTACTGCAATATTTACAATAGTCATACTGTAAATCAGCAGATTCTTGTAGGTATTAAATTTCTTGAAAATTTTCAAGCTTGAACATTTTTGGCATGTTAATTACCCAAGTTGGTATCAAAATGCTCAAATGTGACCCATTATATTGAAAGTTACCTTAATACCGGCATAGTAAATTACGAGATACGGGCCATTGAAGCTGAGCATAGTCAAAAATCACATCCAAGGTCGAATGTCTAATTTCATCAGAAACGTTACCTTTGAAGTGTATTCTATCATATTAATCAGGAGCCAACATCCAAAACATAAGATTAATTTGTTAAAAAACAAGATACAAATCCTTTCTCCATTCAAGTTTTACCAGTACAGAAACTTTAAAACTCAATTTTCTCTGAACTATAGTTTTCTGAATCAGCTCGATGCCTTTTACTAATTTGGATGTAACTTTGCAATCGAACATCCAATAACTAAAAGCAAGGTGTCCTTTTAAAGCTTAAAATATAATCTTTCAGATGAGACCAAAAAAATCAATTTTCATTTTGGGACCCTTAAGGTACCTTTCGATATGATGGGTCACAAATGCACATATTTTTTCTATATAAGTTACATTTTAAATAAATTTTGCAACACTTTGATGTAAAACAAACAAAATTGCTATTCTGCCAGTTTTGTCGTTATCTTGTCATTAGAATTCAAGGTCTTCTTTGTATATATTTGTTAATTTCCAGGATAAGCCATTAAAAAAGAGAAATCTCTTGCATCTCAGAGCAATTAAAAAAACCTCTCGCATCTCAGTACATTTGTTTTATTTTAACATTTGAGTGTTTTATATCAGACATATTTCAAAATTCATAGCATAAATCATATTTATCATGTAAGCAAAATATGAAATTTACCTAAATATTTTCATTTACAACATGATACTTTTGAAACCAAACAAAATTTGAATATGAAAAAATCGGATCAAATTTTACCTAGTTTAAGACAGGGTGAGGTCAAGTGTGTAGGAATCAAATTTGTTGTGGGGTTAAAAAGATAGATCTTTCAAATAGAACAAGAGCATCTTTAATAAAAGTTGAATTTATGTGTAAATACACTCAAGAATATTGATGCTATTATTTATAGAACTACCAGAAGAGCCAAGCCAGCAAATTTGGCTGTACTGACAGTTTGCTTAAGTGAAACTCTACATAACGCCACACATGAGATGGAGAAACATGCTTTTATTACTAAATTATTGAGGGTGCTGTTAAGGCAATGTAATAGATAGTCCTTACTGCTAATGTGAATGGCAAATGAATGTAATGAGTTATGTATTATTTTCTGCATCAAATTAAATCCCAATTCCAAAAACTGTAAATATGGATCATTCAAACCTGGCATCAGGAATTTGTTTTGGCTTCAAAATAATTAAAGCAATTCTTGATATAATGTGTAAAAATATTTCTATATGTGATGACTCACACCGAAAAGGGGGACTTTGTGACAGAAATCTTTTCAAGATACAGGAGAAAATAGGCAGTATTCTGAGCAAAAAATAAAGAAAATAATAAGAATTTCCAGTAGATTTTCTGTTGTAAAATTTGATCGCATTGTTCAATTTCAACAAGTAAGGTGTCATTTTATAGCTTAGAAAATGCTGCAACAGATGAAATGAAAAAAATCAAAATTGATATCATCTTCAAAGTCCCCCCTTTCGGGGTGAGCCATCACATATAAGATCACTTATATGACTACGATATTAGGAAACATTTGGTGATCTATGTAGCGGTTATCTTTTAAAAAAGTCCAGTCCAATGGGAAAAAAATTATTCTAAGTTTAAAACTAACATCTTTTCTACTTTTAACTTCTCTAGGACATCTTGGAATAAGTTCATCAGGACTGTTATGAATCATATTATTGGTAAATTATGTTTTACAAAGTCCAATTTGTTACTCGTGTTTAGACGGTTTCGTCTTCCGACGGTAGACTTCTTCAGTAATGCGGTGACTTGGCCACTTCACTCCTATGGCTTGAATGATGTTTCTCATTCTTAGGGTGCAAAGTTCTTTCTGTAAGTAGCTTGTCGTATACATGACTTAATGAGTAAATTCCTTCATCTCGATTGATAACATTGGTCCCCCGCTTCCTGATCCATATTGATTCCCTGATCCATCTTGTTTGTCTGTCAGAGTCTGTATCAACAATTTTAGCTGATTCCCAGGCAATCACATGGTTTTTATCCGTGATATGGTCAGTGACAGCAGATTTGTGTAATTCATCCACTGACTCCTTTCTACTAGCACGTGTATATCTCCTATTGTCCAATTTTTCAGCCTCTTTCATATGTTCCTTCAAACGAGTTAGGAGATATACACGTGCTAGTAGAAAGGAGTCAGTGGATGAATTACACAAATCTGTAAAAATATAATTATCCATTGATGGCTTGTTTGCCTCGGACCTTAAAGATATGATTGGTAGATTTTAACGGGTTCGCCGTCGGACAAGTTTTGAACTGTCAAGCTTTCGACAGGAGTAGCTCTGACTTCTTCAGGACAAATATTATTATAAAGACATGTGGGCCGTCACTTCCCACTGATGACTCGCATGAGCCATTCACTGAAAGCTGCCCCTTGCCAACAGTGTTAAAAGCAGATCACCTCTTTGAAAAAAAAACTTTAAGTTATGATTGCAGATTTAAAATGTTAATTATTTTATTTCAAATTTGGGATTTGAATATAAAATATATTTAAAAATACAGAGGAGAATGACTTTCGCTTAGCCATTCTGTGAGTTCAAAAATTTAAAAATGAATATGGTATACAAGGGGAAAAAATGTATCTTACAAATATCGTTGTATGTTGTAATATTATTAAGATCCCTATGTATGATATTATGCTGATTTTTAATAAACCCCTTATAGAAACCTGGATTTACTCTATGACTTTAATCTAAGTTGCTTACGCCTCGAAGCATTTGACTTTGCGGAAAGATGAGCAATGTTTTCATGGCTGTGAGGTTGATAATAGCTTCCAGTCATATCTGATCAACCATAACATATGAGATTTATAGTAAAGCTTACATGCTGCTGATCATTCCCAGTGGGATGGAGGGGTACTTTTTAATGGGGATGTACTGCCCAAGATCAAAAACCCCTACTCACTGCTTGTTTTTTAGGATTTTGCCAAATATGGTTGATTTTACCATTTTTTCCTCTCATTTTTTTTTTTTTTTTTTGCTTTAAAATGGCTGATTTCTGTTCACAGTTTAGAAAATGTTACCCTTCTCTCAAGTTTTTTTTGGGGGGGTTACACAGAATGGGACAATGTGTAGTGATTTTCTTTGAAAATGTAACCCAAACTGAGTTACCATCCCCTAATGGCTCTGTACATAAAGTACCCCTCCCCATGTGTCATCTTTGGGAACAAAATCAATCTTTAGATTGCGAGGGTGGTAGCAAGGTTGGCATAGTTATGATAGCATACATAAAAGCCTCCAGTCTTCTTTCATCAACCATAACATGGGAGATTTATTGTAAATATACAAGTGCTGCCTGTCGGTTGGAACAAAATCAATCTTTAGATTAAGAAGTTGGTATGACTTTCAAGGTGGATTTAGAGTTTTTTGGCACATACAATATTCAATGCAACGATGCATCTGTGGTTATCTTACACTATAAGTATATACACGAATGCACTTATTGATTAGAACAGAGATTTAAATGAAAAAATGGCATCGCTTTGTATATTTGTAAATCAATCTTTAGATTACAAAGTTTATATGACTTTTAAGGTGGATTAAGAGTTTTTTTGCACATACAATATTTGATGTAACAATTATCTGTGGTTAAATTATTACACTTATACAGGAATGCACTTTTTGATTAGAATACAGATTTGATCATGAAAAAAATGGCATCACTTTATATATTCTATCATGAAATACTTGTCATTACCCCGGGGGGGTAACTGGGTATTTTGACCGGGTAACCACCCGCGTTACCAAAAAAGCGAGACCTGGACAGGTCTCGAGACTTGCAATATAGGGTATCAAAATCAACCTGGTACTCTGAAGATCTCACATAGGGTATCAAATTTGACCTTTCAGTTTCTGTTAAGGTATCAGACTATAAGGAAATGGTTGAAATAATGATAATGGTGCCTAATTAAATCATGTAAATTGTTTTAAATACCTAGACACACTCTATAAGAGTGTTCAAATGGTGTACAGTTACATTTTATCTATGATTTCTTGTAATAATTATTTCGTCAAGGTCTCAGATAGGGTATTCATTTGAATAGGCAGGTCCCGGATAGGGTGTCCATTCGAACAGATAAGGTAGATTTTTGGTCTCACATAGGGTCACCTTTGGAACCTGCGGAACTCGGGTGGTTACCCGGAAACCAATATCAGTTACCCCCCTGGGGTCATTACATTGATCTACATGAAATCTGATTGAAAAGCAAATACTTGAAAATAGCATAGGAAGACACAAGCACAGATTTGGAGATGTTGTTTTTAAACTCTAGAGTACTTGGCAATGCACTAAGACATTTTATGAGACAGGTCATTCTACTTTTGTTGTTTGCGTCTATCCAGCCATGTGACCCAACTTCGAAAGCGATAAGTGAGCAATTGTGACCCTCATCATTGATATCAGAAACCAATGATGCGTAGCGGTCTAGTTTGGTCTGATGAGCATTAGAGACATTGGGCTCGAAAGGCACAGGCAACTCGAATAAAACAACCTTCTTATCAGGTGGCCAAAACTAAACGATATCGGGTTTTTGAGATGTGGTAATGATATTAGGTGGAATTGTTCCCCCGCAAATGGTGTAACCATCAATGTCAGCATGGATGTTAGTTGGTACTCGTGCAAAACTGAATAATGTAAATATGGATGATTTTTGTGTTACTGTTGAAGACAACTTTAATACTTGAGAATATAGATCATATTAAATGCTTAGCTGTTGTAATTGATAAGCCACCAACTAATATTCATCTAGACGTAACAGATGACATTTGAAGTGCCAGCAAACCAGAATTATAAGCTTCAGAGTCTTTAAAAGCATTAACGAGAATGCGAATAATGTTGTAGTGCCGCCACAGATATCTGTCAAGCATTTTTTGTCAATTGTTGAGAATATGGAGAAGACATCCCTTGCATTTACAGAGGGGACAGGAGTCCTTAAGTCTCTTGCCCCAACGTTTTAAGTTAATAGAGGAAGGGAGTGTATCCACGCGGGCATAGATGGGAAATTTAAGAGCACCTTTAGGAAGGCTGAAGATCAAAGACTTCCATGTCAAATCACTCTGGCACGTTTCCAAAAGTTTGGCCATGTCTCACTGGCTCAAGAGAGGTTGAATAAGTGATCTTCAGTGAACATTTTGTTCATCAGTAAGGGTTTTACGAACCCTGGGCTTAACATGTTTCCAAATGATGACTTTTGAGCTGTCCGTGGCCAAGTTGTGGATGTTGTCACACTGTTTAGTGATGGAGATTTTACGCTGCCAGAGTGATTCTCTACGGAGATTAATATTTGACAAAGTATACATAAGTTCTAAAAGGAAATTTAATAAGGAATACAATTTTGCTATTGGTTTGTCTCAACAAATCATGCATTTTGAGTTAATTGGCATTCTTTAAAATTGTAGATGCTGATTTTTGTCTCGCCTGAAAATTTTTCAGAAGAGACATACCATTCCTTAAAACTGTCCGCCGTCCACATTTCTTGTCCGGAGCAAATCTCGGAAACCGTATGCCCTATGTTGATGATATTTGGTGAGTGGGTAGGGTTGGAGCTGAACTGGCGCTGCGTACAATTTGAACGCAAACTATGCATATGAAGTACCTAATTTGCATAATCTATGCGTGATTTGGTATTTTAAGTATATCTCCTAAACCATAAGGGCTATGGTAATGAAATTTGGTGACATGAAGGGGTTCGGGATTAGCACACGCGCCGCGCCTTTTTGGGAGGGGTGCAGTGAAGGTCACTCAAGGTCAAAAGGTCATTTGAGGTCAAATTTTTAAAATTGTTCAAAAAGTTGACATGAGGTCAGCTCATAACTCATTAACCCCTGACCCAACATGGATTAAACTTCGACCATAGAAAGTACTTGACCCAAGGTCAAGGTCAGTCAAGGTCAAAAGGTCATCTGAGGGCAAATTTC
>JXSR01S049435.1:147941-159330 GCA_000969725.1 Ophiothrix spiculata
AAGGTCATCTGGGGTCAAATTTCCAAAATTGTTCAAAAAGTTGACCTGAGGTCATCCAAGGTCATTTTGAGGTCAAGCTCATAACTCATTAACCTCTGACCTCACATGGATTAAACTTAGACCATAGAAAGTACTTGACCCAAGGTCAAGGTCAAAAAGTCATCTGGGGTCAAATTTCCAAAATTGTTCAAAAAGTTGACCTGAGCTGAGGTCATCCAAGGTCATTTTGAGGTCAAGGTCATAACTCATGAACCCCTGACTTAAACCATAGTGCTTGTATACCAAATCTGAGGGAATTAACACGCACTGAATAATTATGTAGCAATCAATTAAGAAAGCGCTCAATATGCATACCTACCCTATCCTATTCCACCCCACAATTGAATGATTAAGAAAGCGGTCAATTCAGTAGGCGGTCGATATGCAGGCGAGACTACTGGTTCGCGAACCATGCTTGTTTAAACTAGAAAATTAAAAAACCTATTTCGGAAACTTCATATTAATTTCGTAATATTATGATATGATTATGATATTTTGTGAAAACAAGTTACTATATTATTGAACAATACTTGACTGTTACTGGACCTAATTTGGAAAAATAAAATGTGTTCAAAGAGAAAAAGTCTTAATTCATAAATGTTCCCAACTATCTTATATGAAAAACAGTGAGTACAGCACCAACTGACCAGCAAGGGAACTTTGGATGGATCACAATGGATTCAAAAGATAAGTAAAAACAATGGGAAATAGGTTATGTTTTTAAGTATTGTATTTACCCTTTTGGATGTTGATAAATTAATCAATTGTTTTTAACCTATAGATATCTTGGTGGTAAAATAGATGTTTTTCATGAAAATACAAATAGGAGAAATCACATGTTTAAAAAATTTTGACCTAAAAAAGGATAAATTTAGATTTATAAAACAAACTTATGTATCGGACATAAAAAGTTATTATCATATTTGCATTAATGGTTAGTACCGTTCTATACTTTCAGATGTGATTTTAGCCCTACTTTTGAAAATATGTATAGAAAAACCAAAATATCAATGTTCAATTTTAGGTCTCTGTGTACAATTTTGACAATAATATTGTTGGATTTCAAAAATTGTACTTATGCAAGAATCATAATGAATACTAATGCACCGCGTTCACCCACACACACAACATTCGTTGCCGCGCCAAAGGCACGCACATCGAGACACGCGATCTTGACACAAAATATAGACGTGTATCTAGGACCTTATTTTCCCGCCAAAGAGTCACGTAGCTTTTATAACTGAAAAATGAGAAGGTAACCTTTTTAGTTTCCTCTTTATTGCTAAAAAAGTTGCACTCTGTTATATTTTACTATATGTAAGGCCCCCCAAAAAAGGAACTCTGTCTCAGCTTCCTTAGGCCCAAAACCCTAAGCGCTACGCGTTTTTTGTGTTCTTTTTTGTAAGAAAGGCTATGCGGACACGGAAAAAAAAATTATTACGTTTTTAGGTCACTATTTTTTTTTTTTTTACGGCCGAATTTTGTTCCTTTTTTTTATCTCTCGATGTAAGAAAAAAATAAAAAAGTAAAAAATCTTCTGAAAACCTAAAACCAAAAAAATCGGTAAAATTAGGCCAAATTTTTCTTTGGCCTAATTAAAAATAACATTTTAAGGTATCAAATAATGCAAAGTGATTCTGTTTTCAAACAAACTGCCAGGGTTAACTGTGGCCTTAATTTGAAAGACAGCAATAATGAATGATGAAAAATTCACCTCGTTGTGACCTGGAAAATGTGTGATGCTAAATTCATAATTGACTCTCAAGGGTCTTATCAGTAATTTTAAACCTAGTCTTAAATTTAATTTTGACCAAATTATGTTTGATATCGATGTTGAAAATAATAGCCTTTAGCTTTCTCAGATCAACCATATCACCTAAGATTTCTAATTTAACCATAGCCTGTAACCCATACCTCACACCATAAATATAGCCTGTAACCCATGCCTTTCTGAAGATGGTTTTGTTATTAGATTGCTTGGGTGTTGTGACATTACCGATGAAGTTGCCATCATTGATAGTAAAGGTGGTGGTGATCATGATAGTAGCCTCAGGTCCTCTTTGAAGATCCATCTAAGATTTATTAGAAAGTATGCACATGTACTTCAGTGTTTTTATTGATCAATAAGTAACTTCATAGAATGAGGTTAGTATTCAGTGCTAAAAGGCATTTTGAATCATATCGAATTCATGGCAAAACTCCTTTTGGTTTCATCATGAGCATGATTGACTTACATCATTTTCCTTCTATGTACACTCCCGGTCAAAAGTGTTTGCGCATGCTTTAAAACGGTCAAAAACCAAATTTATATATTAAACGATCCAAATTCATAACAAATAATGGTTTTTGTAGTTAACACATGTATCCAATATAAGTAAATCAATGTTTCCTCTTCTATTCGATCTTCAATAACCATCAAAATGGTTATTAACATGCAGAGAGACATCAGTACCAAATGAGTACATACAGTGGCGTAACCAGCATGGAGCGAGGGGGGGGGGGGCTGACAAAAAAATTGAGCGGGAAATCAGGATGGCAAGCGGGAAAAATCGGGAAGGACAAGAAAAATGAGAGAGCAGCTGCAAGACTGTTGTGTCAAAAGATGTGCAAAAATCGCTGAAAATCTTTTTTTTTTTTTTCGCTTGTCAGTTTTTAAATTCGATTTGAATTTATTTTGGGTGTACAAAAATGGATTTTTGCTGGGAAAAATTAGGAAGAAATGTGCAAATGCCGGGGGAAAATTGGGAAAAAATCGGGATGAAATGTCTTTGCCCCCCTCTGATCAAAAAGTCTGTCTACGCCACTGAGTACATAGCCAGTTGTTAATGCTATCGTAAAGTACAGTAATTGTTTGGGGGTCTAGTGTCTTTTGAGTGTTCTATCTCACCCATTTTGGCATAAATTTTCACATGTGAGGTGTTTTATGAAAGAGCAAAGATGCAGAGGTAAAATATATATTTCGGAAACATTCAGAATCATCAGACTTTGACACAATGCCGATCTAAAGACATGGCACGTTACTTTTGTGCGAGGTGCATTAATAGCTCAATAGCTAATAATAGACATTTTCAAAATATTACTATTAAAAGATGTCAAATATTTTGAAAGTTTTATGAAAAGCCTTAAAAATTAGTTTTTGAGGTAAGGGAATAATTTTGGTTTTGTCAGGACTGTGCTGTTCTAAGTTTTGAGGCCCATGATATTTTTCCAAGCGCATGTATATTTCTTCCCAATTTTCATGGTGTTGATTCAAAATAAATTTCGGTCGATTTAAAAAAAGGGTTTTAACGAGTTTCATCCATTTTTGCACTTCTTTTCCTGCAACAATATGCATTTTTGCGCTGTTTTTCCAGTCAGCCTCCCTTGATTTTTGGCTGGCTACGCCACTGTAGGGAGGGACTGGCAAGATTTGAAAAGGGTATTTAGGGGCCTTTCACGTTTTTAGTTCAATGCCCCCCCCCCCCCTCCTCCTCTTGCCCAAATTCAGAGAGTTAACAGTATCTTATTTCAAATGTTTAAAAGCAGTTACTTAACCAAAGTCAATACTGTGCATTGGAATTTTCAATAAAGTTAAATGTCAGATGACTTATTCATGATGCAATGCTGAAATCTACTGATGTGTGTATAGTCAACTACAGAATACAGGGTGTCCCAATAAAAATGCATCACTTTTATTTTTGGTCATATCTCAGAAACCGATTAATAAAAATGAAAACTGTTTTCATAATAACAATTAGTATAGTTTAGTTTTTCATAGAACCGTTCTTGAGAAAACAGGAATTTTGTAAGAAGACTCAATTTTTCTCCATTCCAATGGGTTTACCATAGTAATTCATGTTTATCATATCAAATCTTTGGTTACTATTGATCAATTTATTCTAAACTTGCAAAGCAGGCACAAAAAGTTCACAAAATATTGCATAGAAGCTAAAACATGATTTTGATATCCTTTTCAGCACTGCAAGTGGCACCGTAATTCAATGTGTAGGTTTTGCTATTTTGCAGTGTTAAATAAAAAGAAAAAAAAAAACGATCTCACGGTTTCTCAAGAACCATGGCAGAGATTTCCTCAAATGGAAAGTCTATTTCGGAAATCTTTTGCGTTTTATGAGTTTCAAGCTTTTTTACATAATAAAGACCATCTTTATGACTGTTTCTTCTCCTACATGTGTTAAAACTATAACATTGTCAACATATTCGAATCAAAATAACAAAGCACTTACCCACTTACTCGTGAAAATTGGAATGTCTGTTAGTCTATGATAGCCGGTGTTCAATAAATTGGTACAGTAAATTTCGAGTACCTCTTGCTTTTCACATGTCCACCTTCGTGTTAATTATCACCATGTTCCTGGTCCAATGCGACGTTCTAAATCCCGGATGATGAAGGGAGTCGAGTATGATCAGACAAGCTTTCAAGTTTAAATCAGGTTTATTTAAATTCTAAATTAATCAGTAGTTGTTGTTATTGTTGTCGTTACTGTTGTGGTTGTTGTTGTTGTTGTTTTGTAGTAACTCTCATGAAAAGGTGTTCATAAATGAAATGAGTTTTTCCTTCAGAGTTGGCCTACTACTGTGATGACATGGTCATTTCAGATCAATAATTGGTGCAAATATGAGTTACTACATGGTAAACCCCATTGGAATAGGGTAAAATTGGGTCGTCTTACAAAATTCTTATTTTCTCAAGAACGGCTCGACAGATTTTGCTCAAAATTTCACCGATGAAAGACTAAACTATATTGATTATCATTATGAAAAAAGTTTTAATTTTAAACAATTGGTTTCTGAGATATGATCAAAAACAAAAGTGATGCATTTTTATTGGGACACCCTGTACAGAGGTCTTCCTGGTGGTAAAAATATGGTGATTTATAGAATTTTATTCAAACTTAAAATGGACATTTTTCTTTGTATCCTTATATATGACAAAATAGTTACCAAATGTATTATTTTTTTAATGGGAAGTTTCCGCATATTATTATTATTACCAAGTTCTTATATGGCACCCTATAAAGAACAGAGCGCCTAACAATAAGAAATAAACACAGAAAAAGGATAAAAACAAATAGAAAAATACCGATGAGGACCATGCACATCCCGAATGCTCCAGTTTGTAGCAAGTCCATGATGGAGCAAAATTTCTTCTATGAACATAGTGAAGCAACTTACCCTTTTATGATAAAATATATATGAAGTTTCAAGTATGATGTAATCTAATTTTATAGTTATTGATACTCTTATATTAGAATGAAATACTTGCAAGTGAAAAACAACAAACTTTGAACAAAAATTGTCTGGAAAATGTAAATAAACATTAACATGTTGAACTGTTTGATTCACAATAAGCAACAAACTTCAGAAGCAATTGACAGAATAAACAAGAAAAAAAGCACATCTTTTTGGTTTATATCACATTTAAGTATTAAAGTTATATTCTGTAACAAGAAAATTTTAAAACAATATTGTTATTATAATCAATGTTACAATTTCTAGAATGACGTAAATAAAAATCAAGAGTGCAGCGCCCTGTTTTATACAAATGCAAGCAACCGGCAACTGACAGAATAAACGAGAAGAAAAGCAAAATGTTTTGGTTTATATCACATTTAAGTATTAAAGTTATATTCTGTAACAAGAAAATTTTAAAACAATATTGTTATTATAATCAATGTGACAATTTCTAGAATGACGTAAATAAAAATCAAGAGTGCAGCGCCCTGTTTTATACAAATTAATGCAACCGTCAACCTGCATTTTCAAAGTCACAAGATTGATTTTGTCTAAAGAATTATGACACAGACTTTAATTGATTATGTTATCTAATTAACCCCATTGTTTTAATTAATCAAGATATTAATCTCACTGTAAACGATGGAAGATTTTTTTGATAAATAAAATAAAAGATGTCCCAAAACTTTCAATCAATAAAAAATCCATGAAATTTTTTCTTGATTAGGTATAATCATACCAAATTTGGAAAATTTACCAAGACTGTTACACATAAGACCAAAAATTTGACTGAAACGTCAGTGCCAACCTTCTTGCTGTCTTCTGACCAAATGTAATAATGTGAAGGAACATTTGAATCAATATGCAAGTAAAATGTCACAGTTTGTTACCAGCCTTCATATGTAATTCCTTGTATACTGCAGTGTAACCTGTGGATGGGAGCTCGGAGAGTTCTTTAGAAGGGTGTGTTAATAAACGGAATATTTTGGGGCTTGAAAATGGAGGGATGATCTTTGAAATGTCAAAAGATGACAATGTCAAATTGATTTTGTTACTAGGCTGAATTCAGATAATGTCAAAGTTTGAGGTGGTATATTCTTGAGAAGGGTAGTATTTTTAAATTAATGGAATATTTGAAGTCAAGGAAATGAATGGGTGTTTCTTGAAATGACAACATGTATTACCAGAAAAATATGTCATGAAGGTTTTCCTGCAAAGGCTGTTTAAAATACAGAACATTTTGAGTCTTGGAAATGGAAGGGGTTACTCATTGTCTGAAGATAGGGAAGTATCTTCTTTTTTTTGGGGGGGGGGGGGGGGGATTGGGGTAGTTCGGTGTTGGAAAGGATATAGTAGATTTTTCCCACCTGGAAAATTTCATTAGAGACCACTGCTTTTGTTGCTCTGGATATTTTGTACAATTTTGTATATGATTTAGGATGCTCTAGTGTAACTGGATCATTTTTCATGGGTGGGTTGGTAAAAAGGTTTTTACTATATTTACTGATTTTTCTCGGTTGTTTGGGATGATTTTCCTAGTACAAATTTTCATATTATTTTAAAATTTTCCCAAGTGATTTGCATATTTTCCCATCAGTTTTCCTGTTCCTATACTTGTTTCCCCTTAGATCTTCAAAACTTGCAAAGAGCTGGATTATTTGAACCTATTAAACCAATATCATTACACATCCATTTACGTCAAATGCACCCAAATGCTATTTATGATACTATGAATACTTTCACAGTGTGTCCAAATGAGTTCCCCATCGTTAAAAAAGTGGGCTATAATCATAACTGTAATGCATCACATTTGCAAACCATTCGTATCCATGAGAACAAACATGATAATAAGAATTAATTACCAATAACCATCAAAAGGACAAATAGGGTTATTGGCATCGGGAAACCTACGCTACATATACCGCCTGCCTAGAGTGCAACAATATCAACGGTAGAGCTGACTGATATGAGCGCTAAATGATTGCATCCGTGTGTGATGTAAATTGATTGTATTGATATTCTATAAGCTTAATAACCAAATGTTACCCATATCGAGGGATTTGCTGTGTTCCCTCGTTAGTAAGCGATCCCGTCTGTTATCGTTTGTGATCAGGGGATGCTATTCTTAGCTTAAAAAGGCTAAACGATGCATTCAGTGTGAGCTGGTGAACTGACTGCTTAGTTTTCTTTTAATAAACATCGAGGATCATTTTGTTGATGGATCACTTTTATAGGTTTGGATGCATGGGAGATTTATTATCATAAAAGTACACATTTGTTTTGGATGTTACTACAGTCTGAATTGAGATGAGTAAATGTATATTGACAATCATGGCACCTTTTGATGACATTGATTGAAGTGATGATGCTGTTGAGGATGAGGATTTTCTCTTCATGTTATTTTACCAGTATAATCTGATATAGTTTTTTATTGGAAATATTCATCAAAGAGTAAATTCTGTCCCAAATTCTGTTGTGTTTTAAGCTAGATTTCATCATATGCAGTATGTTAATCTGGATCCAATTGCACAATAAATAATAGCTTTATGTGACTTCTGAACAATGGAACAATAAGTGATCAAGAGACTTATCCAAGGACATAAGTGAGAGTAGCACTGGACTACATGTGACTCTACATTCATGACTGTCCTTAGAACATTAAAGATTATGCCATTCAATACATACAAGATGAAGACAAACTAAATAGATGATCCATCAAAAATCATCTTGGCTTTGTTGATGCTTTAAAAAAGTTCAAGATTTTTAATTTGTGGAAATAGCCTATGTATATTTTGTACCAAAAGGTATCACATTCAAACAAAATTGTGGCCTATATACCTAAAGAAGAATTTTTTAACTTTTACTGCTTTAACAACCCAAGTGTCTCATGGAAGCTGTTAAGGAGTAGTCCATTCATCAAGTGTATCTTCTCTTAAGACAGCTGATAAAAACTGAACTATAGCAGTGAAATAAATGGGTTACCCCTTCGTGAAAAATGCGATATCAGGATACGACTTGGATTTTCCATTTTTTGCCCTCTGCGAAGGCATTCTATATGATAAACAAGGCGTAATTACACGGAGATGATCTACTCCCATTTGCGTTACATCATTCATCACCAGAACAAACGGAGATGTCAGCAATGGATTAGCGGCCACAACAACTCATCATCGGAAAATTCATTTTGTTTTCAATTCTAGCCCTTCTACATCAACATAAACCCTTTATTAACATCACTACGGATAAATGTCATAAATAATATTCCATTTGAGATTTAATTGATTTTGATTATGAATTTGTTGGAGTTAATATCCATGATATTACCAAAATTAAGCTGACATTTACAGAACAATTTCTATATACTCGCAATTTAAAATGTGCAATTGAAAATAAAATTAATATATACACACTTCTGAATTAATTCTGCAAAGCTTTTCTAAAAAGAGATAAGTAGCCCTTACAAAACTGTATTGCCTCCAAACAAAGGACAGAAGGATGATTAAAGTCCCACACTAAATATATCCACAATATTTTGAGTGTTTACCAATAATCAAAAGATAACTTTGAAGCAAAATGCAAGATTTCTTGGTTCTATAATGGACCACAGTGGACTTGGTACTCCTATTTGTATTTCACATCACTCACTCATCACTTTAACACTTTGGACACAGCAGTGAAGTCGTGTCGCCAAGACTACCCATCATCCTCAAAGTTCATCGCCTGCTTGGTGCTACGCTACATTTCATTTGACACTAAATAACCAGCGCTGGCTTGGCTTTTTATTTATTTATCTTTTTATTCTCCAATGTACATGGCTAATTTTGGCATTACAAGTTGAAGGTCGGGATATATATCTTCTGCTTGATAAAAAAAGCCATAATTAATTTTGTTAATTAACTGTGTTGGTATTGGAGCAGCACAGTGGCAGTATAATGGAATTTCTTCGAATATATTAGATTGGGGAGATTCATTTCTGTGTGCAAATCAGCATTTGAGTTGGGTTGTTTTCAGTAGCAGAATGGTATTACACTGGTATACAATGTAGTTTTCAAGTGAGATATTGTACTACTTTTTGGATAGTACCAAATGATGCCAATTAAATGATGATCAGAAAAAGAGCGATTGCCTACAAAAGCCACAATTCATTCTAAGGACTGAATCGTTTGTGTCTTTTGTGATTTCTTACCAAAGACGCAATTCATTTAAGGACTGATTCATTTCAATCTCAGTGTGAAGATGTACTACTTTATAAAGGATTTTAACGATATTGGATTGTATTTTCTGGCTTTATACAACTTGACTTGGTGTAGGTTGCTCTATATCGAAATGTGTGCCTGACGGAAACTTCAAAACCAGTGGGGTATTGTGTTGGATTACACTGGGAAATATATGCAGCAGATTAAACTGGGAAATATATGCAACACAATTTAGCAAAGGAGCAGCAGTTTAGTTCAAATTGAGTATATTTTTGCATCAGGAAAGGAGGAGTTAAGTACAAGTTGCAAAGTATCTGGTATTTGTAAGACCATCGAGCTTTGGAAATATTTTCTGTTGTGTTGGATGTTCTTTTGGATCATACCATGTTTGTCATTGCACAGCATATCAAACAGCAGGCAGAAGAAAAGAGGGATTCTGTTACCGGATTAAGAAAAACAGACCCAAATTTGGAGGTAGGCACAGTCAAGGCAATTTCAATATACGTTAATACTTTTAGGGGTGTCGGAACAGTGTGCACGTTGTCTCCATCTCAGCCAGAAAAAATGAATACAAAATTAATTGGTCCGTATTCACGAAAGTTATTCCAGGAATAACTTTATTCCTGGATTTTTCATTTGAAATAGAGATAGTTCAGAGGAGCCATGAGCTAAGTTGGATTTTATACAGCCTGGATAACTAGCCTGTGGAATAACATTATTCTTTATTTGTGAATACAACATGGTGTCACTGATGAAAGAAATAAAAAGTTATTCCTGGAATAAATTTATTCCTCTTTTGTGAATACGGGCCATTGTGTTTTAATTTAGTCCTAGCATTAATTCCCACAACATAATACAGAACAAATTCATTTAAGTAATTGCTGTCTTTTGGGCCTTGGAATGTAGGTTTCCTATTTTTGATAAACTAAGGGACCACAGGCCATACCACTTTTATCAGGAGCCCTACCACTTTTATTATTTTTTTGACACCTGTGACATTTTTATATGTAATTTGTAAACTACTTCTTTGGAAATTCAGATATGGAGTGATTCCCTACTCCTAGATAGTGAGCCCCAGATATGTGCACAAGGTGCAATTTACACCCAGTTCAGTTTACAATATATAGGATGTATTGTGTTTTCCTGATTCTTAAATCATATTTTGTGGTAAAAGAATTGATTATAATGATATCAGATTTTAGTCTGTGATTTCCAGATTTGCACTCTATGTTTACTAGTCATATCAGTTCGGGAAAGGTCTTAATTCATCTTAAATGAATTCATTTACCTTGAAGGAATTCCTTTACTGTACAGTAAATGAATTCATTTACTTTTTCACTTTTTTAGAACAATCTATGAAAATCAGAGGGCATTTTTAGGCATTTTCTTGTTGAATGGGTTCTGTTCTACAATTTTAGCCATGACATTTTGAATTCTATCTGCCAACAAATTTTGAAATTTCTTTCAAAAAAAAAAATGGCAGATAGAATTCAATATTTCATCACTCATATTTCAGAATAGGTCCCATTCAATATGAAAATGCTTGCAAATGTATAGGAGTTATAATACGAAATACCAATTAATACCATTATTGATTATTATTCCCGAAACTAATATGTATATTTGATATATGCCAGATTTTCTGTTATGATAACATGATTATTCCTGATTTATTGCGACATAACTTTGATGAAAATGTCACTGTGCATAAACTAAAATGCTTAGAGCTATTTATAGGACAAAATCAATTGCACATTTCAGGTGACTTTCTAATGCCGTAAGTTAACGTGAAAATTGCTAAAATACAATAAATGTTAATTGTATGATTTCAAAAATTCTGCTTTAATAATTGTATAAAGAATTATGAGAAAAAGTAAGCTATGTAAAATGTAATAAAAACTAGTATATTTTTATGATACTAT
>JXSR01S049435.1:174954-185697 GCA_000969725.1 Ophiothrix spiculata
AATTTTGGAAGTTGACTTATTGTTGTTGTCAGTCTGGTTGTGGTGCTTCCAGTCTGTGTCAATTTTAAAAAGAGAAAAAAATGAGGGCTTTTGTATTTTAATCTCTCAATTATAGAAAACTAAAAAAGTTACTGAAAATTTTAGACTCGGATACAGTAGTTGCACAAATAAGTATGAGAAAAATGGTCTATGGTAGTATCAAAAGTATAAAGATTACCTTAGAAATTAAGGGTCACTATGTCAGAAGTGATAAATGACCAAGGCAACTTGCATTTTATTAATTGGCAGCCGTGTTTGTAAAAATTAACAAAGAAAATCTTGATTTCTTATAATTTTTGGAAATATTACATATAACGACATGTTTCTGGTGTTCTTGCTGGTTGAGATACTCTCTATAAGGTTTTTTATTGATATGACGCATAAAATATTACAGTATGCGGTGTATTCAGAATCCAGGAATTTTGTCACTGCAACATTGATCAACATTTCCGGATACACAATCTTTAGATTTTACAGTGCACTACAAGTAGCGCATGTACAGACACAGAGCAATGATGAAGTGATGAAATTGCTGGACTCTGAAGTGCCATAAACTATAAGTAAGGGTTTGGTTTAAATCTATTTGTTGAAATCATGAAAGAAGACCAACCCAAGGGCTTGAAAGAGGGCTTCATAGAAAATTGTCATATTAACTTATGAACCACATGTCCAAAATTTTATGAATAACAGTCTTTTTACAGATGAGATCATGCACTATAAGATATAATGATTCTCTGTATAACCAGTGGTTTACGTTCCATGTAAATCTTTCAGGAAAAAAAATCACAAAATCTTATTACATACTCTATAAATAGCTACAAACCTTTAAGAGATTGTGATCAAAAAACACCAACTCACTAATTGATGTGCCATAGACATAACCATAGAATTCAACAACATATGACATTTGAAACAACCATTATGAGTAAGTTTAATGTTTAAATAAAATTCAACACCGGAAAATTTCACCGTTTGACATTATAGAAATGTACATCTTTAAAAATGTAGTCATGTGTTTAATTGTATTATTTGCCTTCAACCAAACGCAGGCTTGTTGACACCTGGCTAGTAATTAATGTTATTGCTGGTTTGTTGTGTGGGCAATATAACTAATTCAAGGGTAAAGTCAGGAAATTTATAGATAGCTTTGCGAAATCTGAATACGCTAACAATTGCTATACTTTGATCGTCACTAAATAGGTGGGAAATGTTAGGCATTTCTGTCTTTGCGAGCAAAGATAAACCCACTTTGTATATACACTGGTCTGAGATACCACAAGTATGATTAGTATGGGTCAATTTATACTCGACCTCCAAACAAAATTTCCGCTACCAAACATTTTGTTTTGACGTTAATGGGTGGCCATAGATGTCATCAAGAGAAAGGTGTCTACAAAATTGATAAGGGTGTCTATTACAACGAAAAAGGTATCTAAAATACCCAGAAGGGTGTGTAAAACGCTTACGGTGTCTAAACCCAAAATTGATATGCAACCCAAAATGTTGTGTGGAATCAAGAATGGTGTCTAAAACTAACAACACCTATGGCCGCCTATAGTTTGATGTCACAACAACATTTTTGGTAGCAAAAATTTTGTTTAGAGGCTGAGTATAAATGTCCTCTGTCGAAAAATAAATTTTTAAGCTCATGATGAAGAGCTTGTATGAATATCCCAGTACTCCGTTATAGTTGTACTGCCTAAAGTCTTATCAAATGAATTGCGGAAACAAGTCATCTTGCAGGGAAAAGATGGGATGTAAAACGTACTAAAAACTGGTATATTTTTATGATTCTATATAGATATACATGAAAGAATTAAACTCCCAAAATGCATAAAGTATATAGAATATGCTTAAGTTACACACATTATTTGTATGAAATATTAACATTTGAAGAAAAAATTTAAAATGATTGATTTGAAGATACAAATTCACAGCAATTTTGGAAGTTGACTTATTGTTTTGGTCAGTCTGGTTGTGGTGCTTTCAGTTTGAATTGATTTTAAAAAGAGAAAAAGAAATAAGGGCTTTTGTATTTTAATCTCTCAATTTTAGAAAACAAAAAAAGTTACTGAAAATTTTGCGACTCAGATACAGTAGTTGCAATAAGAAGTATGAGAAAAATGGTCTACGGTAGCATCAAAAGAATAAAGATTACCCTAGAAATTAAGGGTCACTAATTATGTCAGAAGTGATAAATGACCAAGGTAACCTGCATTTTATCAAGTGATACTCTGCTTGTAAAAATTGTCAGTGAAAATCTTGATTTCTTATAATTTTTTGAAAATATTTAAATTGCTGGATTCTAAACATGCTATAAGTAAGGATTTTTGCCATTCTTTGTTTTGATCAATAAAGATAATTTAATAATAAAAATTCAGGCACTATAAGATTTAATGATGTTAATCTTTCGGGAAAAAAATCACAAAATCTTACTTTGTTTTTATCACATTCTCTATAAATAGATACAAACCTTTAAGATATTGTGATCACAAAACACCAACTCATTAATTGATGTGCAAGAGATATAACCATAGAATTCAAATAACATATGACATTTGAAACAACCATTATGAGTAAGTTTAATGTTTAAATAAAATTCAGCACCGGAAAATTTCACCGTTTGACATTATAGAAATGTACATTTTTAGGAATGTAGTCATGTGTTTAATTGTATCATTTGCCTTCAACCAAACGCAGGCATGGTGACACCTGGCTAGTAATTAATGTTATTGCTGGTTTGTTGTGTGGGCAATATAACTAATTCAAGGGTAAAGTCAGGAAATTTATAGATAGCTTTGCGAAATCTGAATACGCTAACAATTGCTATACTTTGATCGTCACTAAATAGGTGGGAAATGTTAGGCGTTTCTGTCTTTGCGAGCAAAGATAAACCCACTTTGTATATACACTGGTCTGAGATACCACAAGTATGATTAGTATGGGTCAATTTATACTCGACCTCCAAACAAAATTTGTTGATACCAAACATTTTGTTGTGAAGACAAAGTATGGGCTGCCATAGATGTCAACAAGAGAAAGGTGTCTACAAAATTGATAAGGGTGTCTATTACAATGAAAAAGGTGTCTAAAATACCCTAAGGGTGTGTAAATCCCATATTATGTCTAAACCCAAAATTGATATGTAATCCAAAACGTCGTGTAAAATCAAGAAAGGTGTCTAAAACCAACAACACCTATGGTTGCCTTAAAATGCTTTCCAAATGTTTGGTAGCGAAAATGTTGTTTAAGAGGCCAAGTATAAATTTACCCTATTGTATTGGGTGCATTTAAGCAGCATCCAAACATTCTCCATTGTTCAATTTAACCGACATTGATTTTTAAAATATGATCAGATATTATTTAACACTTAAGATTTGATGAAAATTCCAACAAAATCTACAGTATGAGGAGGCTATGCCCTTTGTCAAAAAATATTTTAAGCTTATGCTGAAGAGCTTGTATGATTATCCCAGTTACTGCAGCATGTACTGCCTAAAGGGACTAGCCTAGATTCCACCTAGAATTAAAAACTTATGGAAATACTGCAATTATAGCTTAAAAGTATAGTAAATTGCAAAAATTTACACATAAATGGCTCAAATTGAGAGAGAACTGATTTGCAATATACCGTTCTTTAATGGTGGTGTGAATATACTGTGTTTCCTAAATCCTAAATTTGTACCTCAGATGGATTTACCAGATAAAAAGCCAAACAAAGCTAGTAGATATTATTTAATACATATTAAAAGAGAAACAATTTCATCAAAAATAATTTGTTTGGCCATCACAGGTGTAGAAACAAGATTTTTTAAAGTTTTCAAACTAGAAACACTGTTTTTATACCACTTTTTTTTAAATTAAAGTAGGTAAAGAATTGCAATTTTCTCCAATATTCCTCAAAATCATTTAAAACTACTTGTAGGTTATATTACTATAAACATATTCTATCGCTTAAAGTAAAAAAATATGTAGGTAAAAAATTAGCGGGAAGAATCTAGGCCAGTCCCTTTAAGTCATATCAAATGAATTGGGGAAATAAGTCATATAGCAGGAAAAAGATGGGATTTCTTAAAACAGGATGGTGTTTGTGCATTCTGGATATGCTGGTAGATCGAATTCCATGCCAGAAACCAGTTTTTTGAACACATTGGTCCTCAAAATTCCATTTGGGTTGTGGTATGTGGATTCTGGTGCTATACTATGATGAAATGAGTATATGGTTACCAAATTTGAGCAGAGAGGAAAGATGAATGTCATCCTGCAGCAAATTTTGGGACTAAGTACTGAGGTGTAAGCTGGCATATCATATTTCTACATGTATATATACAGATGTCACTTGTATGCCACATACAGGATGTTGATTTTCATTATATAAATTAGTAAAAGAAAAAAACATATTTGTATTAATTGTACAGAATGAATTTTAAAGGACCAGCAATGAAAAGAAAAAACTTATCTTGATTTCGAGAAATGTTCAATCCATACAAAATAATGGAAAAATTCATGACAATTTAAAGAAGTGCAGAATTTTGTAATACAGACTTTTTTCTTTTATTCTGAAAGGTAACATAACCTTTAGTAAATTACATCAGGCTGTATAAAATTAACTTGTGTAGTGTTTATTTTTGCTGAGGTATTACATCTGCAAATAATTACTTCAAGCCATATCAATAAGATTTCAGATTGACTACTATTTTATTTGTTTCATAAGAAAAATATCTCAAAACCCCATATTGAGAGTTAAGGCTGCGATCACATAGAACTAAACTATTCGGGTATACAGTGCACGATTTCACCTGGGCACGCGTATAGATGCAATTGAACACGTGAATTTGATGCTACCGGGTCACATAAGAGGGCACTATTTGAAAAAACGTATAGCTCGCCGTGCCTGTATAAAATATAGCCATCAAATAGTGTATAGCGAATACCGTATACTTCTATGTGATCGCAGCCTAAGGCATTGTATAAATGTTTATTATTATTTTTTGTGCAAGTATTTCAACAGGAACTATATCTGCTATCTTCAGATGATAACAATATGATAATAATTTTATTTTTTTTTTGAGAAAGGCTTTTACGACGGGAATTCATAACAATTGGTAGATTTTAACGGGTAAACTTGTCCGACGGCGAACCCGTTAAAATCTACCAATTAATATGATAATAAACATACCAAAGTATTTTTGTGCAATATTTTAGTATGTTACCATTTTTATTCAGAATATAAGATGAACATGCTTGTGTCAATTAAAGCAGAAGAGTTCAGTCCTATAATCATTACAATAAAACAGCCAAAAGCTATTAGCTGTGTCATCAGCATACTGTTATGGTCAGAACTTAATAATAATAATAATGGGCAATTTATTATGACGTGCCAGTAGCTGCTCAAACACACTCATGGCATTGGCCATTATTATTAGGCCTTTTTTAGGAAATCATATCAATCATTTGTGTTAACTAGATTTTGACTGCAGCCAATGCCAATTTGACACTAAACCGATGTACACTTAGATTGTAATACTTCCTACAGCTCCCCGATATCCTCGGGTAGACAGAGCAACGGATAGTAATTGCCTTGCCCCAATGCATAACCCGATGGCTGTAGCGGCTCAAACTCATGACCTACTGATTTGGAGTTCTGCACAGTTCTACTAGACCACACAAGCTAAAAATTTAATAATTTTCGAATCTCCTTTTTTAGAAGGATTGACGGCAGGAAAATTGATCTATCATCCATGTTTGATTATTTTAACAACCAGACTAGGACATAAGATGTAGCAAATTGGTAGCTTAATTTTCCTCAGCCCATGTTTCTGATTCATGTAGAAGTTACTCCATTGCAAAGAAAAAAACCACCTAAATGGCCTCAATCATTACATCCTGTGCGAAATATCTCGTTACCAGCTTTAATTATTCCAGACTCGCCTTAGTGTTGATCACTCACAGGACGTTACAAGACCGTGTTAATTTGACTATCTCAAGTATCAAATATACCCTAATGAGACAAGAACTCGTAGCTTGAAGACCATCTCTATTTAATTCGTAAACGTTTAGATCACCTTTATCATAACAAAAGAGGATATCGGTATCCATTGGTACTTGATTCAAGATGGTTTATTGAAGCTGTCAAAATTCACCCCAAAACAGAGAATAGTCAAGAGTCATTAGACCCAAACATTCAAAAGAGCATTTAAAATATAGAAAAATTAAGTAAAATTTATCTGGAGCTTCATGCCAGTACTAGCTTAAGTGTTAATATTTTCCATAATCTCAACTTTACAATATACTTAAAAATGGGTATTGCGCAATTAAAAAATGGCTGTTCTTATTGTTGGCATCGATCAAATTTTGCTCCTGGCTCAGTGCATAACATAGAGGCCCAAAAGCCAAATATGCCATACTTATAATGATATGATATTCGAGTCCCACCTAGCATCTAAGAGATCAAACAAGGTCCAGACAAGCTTTTCAGACCTTGATGTTTCAGGCGAGTGAGAGTGGCCTTAAAGCTCACCGTTCAATCATTTGGAGTGTGATTGCTTACTCACCTGAAAAATATAAAAAGTCTTTAGCATTCCAATGTATTGTAATGTAATTAAATTAAATGTAAAGCTTACCTGTATTTTTTATAAGACTAGCACTGGCTATTTGTTGTTCTTTTCTCTCATTTTTTCTTTCATTGTTCCCTTTTTGCTGCTCTAAAATGTGCAATCTGTAACTGTTATTATTAGGATGGACAAATGATATTTCTCATGCAATTGTTATGTATGTCAAGTAGAGAGTATTGAGCAATCTGCTGGAAGTTTATTTGTATAGGACATTTATAATCCACTCCATGTTTTTTTGTTTTTGTTTTTTGATTATTTGTATGGTACATTTATAATCCACTCCACATATTTATTGATTTAACTCTCCATTGGACTTAGGTTTATGTTTTGCATATAAAGTTGGGATGAAATCATTGTAAACAGATGATTTAATGCAAATTCAGATTCATCTCACACCAGTGTACCGTACCTTTCACACATGCAGAATATTAATCTTTGTTGAGCATTATAAGTCATCTAAGACCAATTCTGATTGGATGGCTAGAAGAAATATTCTTTTAAACAGCCAATTACATTTATGCAATGAAAAAATGTGCTATGTTTCATTTTTGGTTACAAAATTTCTGATTAGTTCATTAGGAGATGGATAAATAAGCATTGTAAAATCAGCAAGTTGTTTTTATGGTTAAAGAAAATATAAGATGGACAAAATTCAAATCAAGAAGTAAGGAGAAAATTAGCTAGATTGAATTTCAGTTCACAGGTCGCATTTTGTCAATTCCATTTAGAAAATTACATTACATTCCTTTAGTAACAGAAATGTCAAGAATTCAATTTACACGCATATTACATGGTCATTTCCTATCACCAATGTAAAGGTCATAATAAAGGGTGGACTGCAAGGCAAGAAGAATAAGTTAGAAAACGACTATTTGTAAATTTAGGACGCAAATTGCGTAATTATTAAACGTTCTGTCCATTCACTGCAGGCGTCTTACATAGTGTCAACTCTCTTACCACCCTTACTGTCATAATAAGATTAATAAAAGTGGTTCGGTGCCGAGAAATCAGTTTGACAGCCGCTGTGAGTAAATTACCTCACAGGCAAAACACACTGAGCTGTAGAAACAGATTTAGTTGCAACTAACTTCATTTGTTAAGCCTCTCACTGCTGACTGGTTGTTAAAATGAGGTCAACCTTTCCACCCATTTTCCTAACAAGATAAACTTTTAGAAGGTTTGGGTACTGATGTGTAAAGCACTTTTTCGCAGAATCCAGAGTTATGGATATGGATTTTATCACAGCTAATAAGATTAGTTAACCTATTAACTGCTGATAGCTAAAATTTTGCAAAATATTGCTGTCTGTTCTGTATTTTGATAAGATTTCTTAAACAAGAAAGTACTATGGTATATATGATGGCTCACCCCAAAAAGAAGGACTTGTGACAGGACACTTTTCAAGAAACTGGTGAAAATAAGCCGCAAAAAATAAAGACAATAATAAGAATCTCCAGTAGATTTTCTGTTGTAAAATGTGATCGCCTTGATCAATTTCAACAAGTAAGGTGTCATTTTAAACCTTAGAAAGTGCAGTAAAAGATAACATGATAGAGTCAAAGTTGATTTAATCTGCAAAGTCAACCCCCCCCCCCCCCCTTTCAGGATGAGCCGTCACATACGTGTGTAAAATGGCATATATTTAAAATTGAAACCAAATGTAATCATTAAGCTCTGATTGCCACTGATGATATTGATGTTACAATCAAGAAATCCTGGGTGTGATTTCCAAGAAGGAAACTGTTTTCTATTAACTCTTTTTATCATTAGCTTTTGAAAAAAACAACATTATGAAGTAGTTTTGTTAACAAATTTACTGCTGATTAGCAAATTTGAGTCAATTAGCATACCCATTTGGAGCAAATTTCCACAAGGAGTTACTGATTTCATCATAATTCCTCTCAGGTATGTTGTGTATTGACCTTTCAAGCCTCGTCCAGTAGTTGGAAATTCCCTCCGGTTAACATGGTCATAAGTCTCTCTCCTATTTTTCTTATGGTAGACAAAATTATTAGTATGCATAAAGTATGGAACTTTGCCCCTGGGTTATTATTTATGCATCAGTGTATGGAACTTGGTCCCTAAGTATTTGGCATCAAGGTATGGAACTTAGTCCCTAGGTATTATGGGATGTCCAAAAGCAATTATTAATGGTTTTGGAATGTGAAATACTTAATTTTTGCCAATTGCAGTAAAGTTTTTATGATGTTTGAAAGTTTGTCGCAGAATATCTTTCACTGTAGACAAGGAATGTGTGAAATATCTATAAGTGTCATTTTGCATGTTTAAAATGAGGTGCAAAAGTCAAACTCCAGTTTTGTATTCCATTTGTATTCACTTGATAAAGTCAGCTAGTAAGCATTTAATGTAAGGCCACAAATTTTCTGCTTTACAAATGCCAAATTCCGCTTTATTCTGCTTTGTATTTTTTGCACTTTTTTGAAGAAAAAAAAAATCTTAAAAATCTTACAGTTTTCAAGTCTCTTACCTACATTTTTACTGTAGTCTAAGTTTACTGTAAATTCTGAAGTCCGCGTGTCATTTTTAATCAAAATTTAATGTTTGTAAACTAAAGCTGAATAAAAAGTTTTCGCCCTGCAGCGATACTGGCACCTGCGTTGAACCTGGGACCGTAGGTTTTATGGTCCCAGGTTGAACCGGTCTGAACAAGCTTTTGGAAAAGCCCCCGTGGCTATTTTTAGCTCCCCGCGCAAGAGATCCTGGGATACAGTGACGTAGCGGAATGCAGTATTTCTGACAGTCGCGCGATGTGTGATCGCAATGGGCAATGTGTGATGCGAGATCGCAAATCAATGCCGAATGTTTGGGCATATCCGAGGCCGGAACTAGGTAGTTTATACGTTTTTATAGGCATTGTAAGGTAAATCTATGATAAATTTGGCTTTATTTTGTTCAATTTATGATCTCAAATATTCATAAGTTTTTATTTATTTCTTCAAAAATTTATTAATTTGCCGTTTTTGGGTCTTTTTATTTTTTTTTTCCCCTCAGATATGCTTTTTCCGCTTTTCACTTCAAATTCCGCGATTTTCGCGGAAAATCCGCAACGCGGAGAACTTCAGAATTTAATTTAATGTGTGGGATGCGTTTTATATATATTCATACCAGCAGTGAATAGGTTACAATATTGTGGAAATATCACTACCATCATGCATTCTAAACTAATCTAATTATAAAAGCTTCCTATTATCGTCCTCCCAGAAGATGCAATAGATACGATGTATCGACATGCATTCCTCGTACCAGTTAAGCTCAAATTCATATGCATTCCTTTCATTAGCTAAGCTCGTTAACTGCTACCCTGCTAATGAATCATTATTGATCCAATTCTTTGTCATTTTTGGAGCTATTGAATGCATCTCTAGGCTATAAAGAATGCTATTAGTGCTTTAAATGGACTTGCCTTGATCCTTCATGCAATTTCCCTCAATTATACTTTTTATATATGTATCAATACAACATGTTTATAGCAATATAACCTACCAATAGTTTCGTCTGAATTTGAGGAATATTGGGAAAATGTAATTTCTTATCAATAGGTTAAAAATGGTGCGTGAAAACATTGTTTCTAGTTTAAAATCGTATACATATCTTATTACCTGTGATGATTAAATAAATTTTCATTGATAGAATTGTTTCTCTTTTAATATAAATTTGATTTTTTTGAGTAGCTTTCATTGGTCTTTTAACTGGTAAATCTATTTCAGAAACATATTTAACATTAAGAACATAGTTGCACAACCATCACATAAAATGAAATAACACAAGTTAATTTTGCCTCAATTCTATCAATTTCTATAAATTTTCAAGCTTTTAAGAGCATGTCTAATTCTAACTCATATTTTGCTGTTGCGTATGGCTAATTATAAACTTGACCAGGTTTTCTATAAAATTTCCATGATTTAAAGTTGAGTTTGTGGGTATTCTTAGTTTTATCATTTGTTTTATCTTTGTTAAAGCAGAATGTAACTATTAACACTGTGTTAATAATGTAGCACCCCTGGTGTATCATATTTCTAAGTATTATAGCACTAAAGAATTTTTTCTAGAAAATACAGATATGATACCA
>JXSR01S049440.1:5987-16366 GCA_000969725.1 Ophiothrix spiculata
TGAGGATGAATCCGGTTTAGGAGGATCTTGTTATAAACCTTCGCTGCTATAGACATTAGGGAGATGCCTCTGTAATTTGTCATAAGAGACAGGTCACCCTTCTTTGGCAGTGGGATAATGACATTGTCACCCACTGTTTAGGAGGCTCTGTTGGTCTTCATGGCTGCAATAGCTTCGGCTGTTTCTTCGCGGGTGGGTGGATCAGTACAGATGGGAAGGTCTTCCTTTGCAGGAGGAGGAATGTCTTTTGGAGTTAAACCACTGTCATTGTTCAGAAGTGAACTGAAATAATCTTTCCACTCCTCAAGAAGTTGTTCATCATTCTCGGGTGGCTCGCCATTTCTCAGTTTCACTTTGACACTGGGTTTGGTGCTCTTTCCAGACAATGAGTGGATTATGTTCAATGTGGTTGTGTAGTGGCCTCTCTCATCAGCCAAGCGCAAATCCTCCATTTGCTTATCGATAAAAGCAGCCTGGTCTGTTTTATAGGAGTCATTAAGTTTGGCATTTAGGCTCATCCACTTTTCTCTGGCTTGCTGAGACTTCAATAGTTGGTATCTCTTTTTGGCCTCATCTCTTTGGCTTGTACATGTTTATAAACTGTGCATGTATTAGGCACGGTTCCCAATTGATGACGAAAGCTTTTCAGTCATACGAAAGGGTTTGACACAATTGTCTTGCATCATGATGCAGAAAAATATTGAGTCATGATTCAAAGAGAGATGCATTATAGTGTAATAATACATATTAGCCTCTATTATTTTAAAGACCACTTCAAAGAAAGTAGTTATGCGTTTTTCCTAATGTTTTTGCGTCATGACTTAAAATACATTTCGTCATGGCTCTTGCGTCAAGTCCTTTCGTATGTCGGAAGGCATTCCGTCATTAATTGGGAACCGTGCCGTATGTCTATAATTGGTTTATTGCAAGCATGAGCATGTTCAAACATGCACAAGCTCATTTTGAAGCTTACACAAGCTTGCAATTTAATAAAGGAATGTACATTGACCCAAGTCTATGCTTCCCCTAAGTAGGCCAAAGAAAGTATATTGTCCTATAATGATGAATATAATTGCAATTCAAAAATCAATACTGGACATTGACCTCCACTTCCTTCTATATTGGTAAGGCAGCATGGACTTGAGTCAACTTAAATTGGTACATTGTACACTCCCGGTCAAAAGTGTTTGCGCACCCTTAAATACGGGCAAAAACGTAATTATTATATCAAATGATCAAGACTGTGAAAATAATTAATGTTTTTTATAGAAACTTAATGTATCCAATATAAGAAATTATGTTTCCTATGATAGAAAAGTAAAATCCAAGTATTAAAAACCATCCAACTGGTAAAGTGCTCAAAAGGGAGCGCAGTACAAAAGTTATAGACTTGGTTATATCAGCTTACATGCTTGACAAATTTGTTTTGCAAGGGAGGCCTTACAGGCCAACCCTCGCTCATCAAGAGCTAGAAGCAGAAACAAATTTGTCAAGCATGTAAGCTGATATAACCAAGTCTATAACTTTTGTTTCCTATGATATTCGATCTTCCATAACCATAAAAGTGGCCGATTTCCTGGACCATATACAAGTAGACCACAGATACTTTTTGATATGTTCCTATGTTGTTAATTATTCAATGCTCATTATCACCATGTAGCCGTAAAGAACGTTTTCAGGTAAAAGGTTTTTTCCAACAAATGTGCAGTTACGTATTTAAATTCCATTTATTATGTGAGAAGAAAGTACACAATATGTTTAGCACGCAATATTTTCAAATGCGATAAATGCAATTCTTGTTGAGATATAATGTATGCAAAATATTAATACGAAAAAATATGGCGCAAATGATAAACGGTTCTCGAGATATGGCTGGTTAAAGGTTTTGTGCGCAAACACTTTTGACCGGGAGTGTATGCATGTATTGTTGCTGGATTTAATTCGTGAATGCGTACTCAAAGTCTTGTGCGTAGACGCGAACACAACAAGTTAAACAACCTTGAAAATTTACGCTCATGTTAGAGGCCAAGTGCTGCGTATTTAGTAAAGGCACGCGTTCACATATTTAATCAAACAACAATAGTATACCAATTACAGTAATTTACATGCACTATTTAACCTTCTACATGCAAGCAATCATGTACAAGCTTTAATAGCTTTCATATGTTTGTAGTTGGTATATTGTAACTAAATACAAACAAGTAAAAGCTCATTTTAATGACTGGGTACCAGTGTGACCTATGTTTTATCCCAGGGTGAAATTATGAGTGCTTACTGTGTGTTGGGTTTCCAATAATAGCCAAATAATGTCATGCAGTCCAGAAACAAGTTGGGATATGTTTAACTGTCATTACATTCTAAGGCAAAATGTCCAAATATATGCAAAATTAATTTTGGGACATGAATGTCTTCATAGCATTGTAAAAAGTATTGGACATTATGCCTTTGATGTTCCGCTGTGTAAATATTTTATACTGTATGATATAAACATTTTGATATGGGATATATGAGGGTATTATTGATATGTAATGTAATCATAAATAAAAAACAAACAATCGAATTATGGAAATACGTATGTGTGTTTTGTTAGTTTTGTGTAGCTCTGATATTTAGACTGCATAAATTAGATACAATCTAATTGGCAAACTTGCTTCATTTTTTGTATTTCTGATATTTAGCTTTACCATAATTATACCATCTACTAGGAAAACTTGCCATATGGACCAACCTACTTATTTCTTATTTTAGTTTGTCTACACAATGTAATGTGACTTGGTGTAGACGTGAAAATAAGCAACATGTAGGCATACCATGTGACATATTTTGTTTGGCTAGAAAGCCCACCACGTGGTAAAACCTCCATGTTGCTTGTTTCATTGGTGTCTAGCATGTACATCCCATTGAACAGCCGTATCAAAATAAGCAACATGGGAGTTAAAGTGAAAACATACTCGGCCTCCAAACAGAATTTTCGCTACCAAACATTTGGTCGTGACGTCAAAATGACGAGTGACTCCAAACAAAATAACTTCAACACCGAGTTGAGACCAAACAAAATGTCGCGCTAGATTGCACATGCAATTGAATTGCAATATATACATTGGACTAAATGTTTGCTACCCGTTCATACTTTAAGTTTGATGGCAAATATTTGGTGACGTCACGACCAAATGTTTGGTAGGAAAAATTTTGTTTGGAGGCCAAGTATGATTTCGCCCTTAAAGGCATTAGCCACGATCATCAAAGTGAAGGTCAAAATTCCTCAACACCTACTGATTTTATTGCATATTAAGAAAGTACTTTCAACTACTAACCAACATCCATAACCATTTTTGTTGAACTTGCAACATTTACAGTATAGTAAAACAGACAATTATTTGTGCTTTAAAATTAATTGATATTGTTTTTCACTAAATCACTTAATATTTAAACATTGATGTTACTAACAATGTATTTTAGTGACGAGATCATGTTGTTAAGTATATTTAACCTTGTTAAAAGAGTAATATTCACTTTTAAATTAACAGCCGTACATTTGAAATCTCAACCTTTAGGGAAATAGAAACACTGCTGACAGAACCCAAAGAAATGAATTTGGCTGAAAATTGATTTTGTGTGTTTGTTTTGATTCTAGTTTCTTTGATTCAATAAGTTTTCACAAGTTTTCATATTCAAGTAGATCGTGGCTAATGCCTTTAATTGAATATAGGAATACTAAACTGGCCCAAGTCCATGCTTCCCTACTGAGGCAAAAGAAAATATATTGTCCTATAGTGGTGAATATAATTGCCATTCAAAAATCAATACAGGGCATTCATCATCACTTCCTTTTGTATGAATAAGGTAGCGTGAACTTGGGTCAGTCATGTCAGTGTAGCGTTGCTATATTCATTTGGGTAGCAGCCCACTAGTCCAAAGGTTCGCTAGACCAAAAATGAAAAAGGGTTCGCTAGTCCGAAAATGAAATAAGGTTCGCCAGTCCGAAAGCGTATTTTGCTATGCCGGAGGGTTCACTAGTCCAAATTTGAAAAAAGGTCCGTCAGTCCAAAAATAAGGTTTGTTAGTCTTAATTTGAAAAAAGATTCGTTAATCCTAAGGTTCGCCAGTCTGAAAAAAAAGAAAAGAAAAAAAGGTTCGCTAGTCCGAAAATGAAACAAGGTCCGCTAGTCCAAATTTAAAAAGGGTCCGCTAATCCTAAGTTTCGCTAGTCCAAAAATGAAATAAGGTTTGCTAGTCCGAAAATGAAAAAAGGTCCTCTTGTCCGAAAAAATCAGATTAGTAATCAACAAAACCCGATACTTTTCTGACTAGCGGACCCTATTTTATTTTTCGATTGGCAAACCTTATTTCATTTTCGGACTAGCGAACTTTTTTACATTTTCAAACCAGCAAACTTTCAGACTAGCGAACCATCAGACTAGCGGGCTGTAATCATTCAATTGCGACATGTGTTGGATTGTTTACGTCCCGGGGGGAGGGGGGTACTTCCATTGACGGAAGGTACGGGTATGTGCCGCCCTCGAGACCCCCTTTTCAAGCCTCCTCTTTCGCTCCCCAAGATGCTCTTTTCAAGATTACTTCAGTTCCCAAGACCCTATGTTCGATATCGCGGATCTCACATACCTACCAATTTTTTTTTGAGTACCCCCCCCCCCCCGGGCCGGGGTCTACGTCTACTGTAAAACAATTTTCATGATTTTATCAATAGGACTAAGATATTGATACTAAAAGTACCCTTCAAACAATTTAGCTTAAAGCTGAGAATACTTTTCCTGTAAAAGAGACTAACCTAGATTCCACTTATATAGAATTAAAAACTTATAGAAATACTCTAGATAAAGCTGAAAGGTGTAGTAAAATTCAAAAAAGTACAAAAATTACACAAAAATGGCTCAAATTGAGAGGGAATAATTAATAAATAATTTGCACTATATCATTCTGTAATTGACTATCATGTTTTTTTAAATCCTAACGTTGTACCTCAGATGGATTTACCAGATAAAAGACCTAACAAAGCTCCTGATGATAATTGAAATCATATTAAAAGAGAAACAATTTCCTCAAAAATAATTTGTTTGCCCATCACAGACAGACAGATAGATTTCGTAGAAATAAGATCTTTCTATGATTTGAAACTAGAAACACTGTTTTTCACTCCACTTTTTTGCCGAATGTAGAAAAAATTGAAGTTTGGAAAGAATTGCAAATTTCTCCAATATTCCTGAAAATCATGGGAAAACTACTATTAGGTTATATTACTATAAACATATTCTTTCGATTAACGTAAATGATATGTATGTAATAAATCAGTGTAAAGAATCAGGCAAGTCCCTATTTGTTGAATTACATTGGGATCCAAAATTTAATTTCTCATATTTCAGTATGGAAAAGTATGTGTGTATTTGAAGTAAGTTATGTACATATTGATACCCTTAGTAAGTCATCTGTCCCTAAACTGTTTAAGACTGCTGTCTATCAATATATGATGACGACGTATTTTATGTTCATATCTTTTTTTAAGTAGTTGTACTGTAATCTGGAAATATATGGACAAGATTGAATTATCCAAACTGCAATACTTTATGAGATTACAAAAGTTATATTTTATTTTTATTTTTATTTTTTTTTTGAAGAAAAAGGTTGACACCATTTTGGAGATATCGCTGTACAATCCATGACAAAGTGTTTAAAATAATCTAGAGACTCTTTCCCTCATGTTTGGCAAAATTTGTGAGCAAGTAAACAAAAACTCACATGTAAATGTAATATTCCTCCTTATTATTGAAAAACCTATTTTTAAACTGAATCTTATGTTTCTGCTTTAACATATAAGCTCTTTGTATGTTTTTCACCAAAACATTTTATGTTTTGGTGAATCTTATGCTTTTGCTTTAACATATAAGCTCTGTGTATGTTTTTCACCAAAAGAAAAACGGTAACACCATTTTTGAGATATCTCTGTACAATCCACGACGAAGGGTTAACAATAATCTAGAGACTCTTTCCCTCATGTATGACAACATTTTGTGAGCAAGTAAACAACAACTCACATGTAAATGTGATATTCCTCCTTCTTATTGAAAACTCTATTTTTTAACTGAATCTTATGTTTCTGCTTTAACATATAAGCTATTTGTATGTTTTTCACCAAAACATTTTATATTATAAAGTCTGCAACAAGGCTTCTTTGCTTCTTCCTAAGATAATACCTATTTTTATGTTGATTCCAACTCAAGACAATATACTACAAAAATAAAATGTATTATGTTATTCCATCAGTAATATTCAGGACGGGCTCCATGCTTTTCTGATGAATTCTATGCATAAATTTACATTGTTGAAATTCCTTTAGTGAACATTGAAAATTTTACAAATCAACCTACATATGTCTGCTTCATTTAAATTTAGATTAAAAAAGGGTTTCTAGAATAATATGTAACAGTAAACCAACTTGTAAACTGTTGTCCTATATTTCAAACTTAATATAAACTTTTTGTATAATCAAAAAAGTCTTTTAATTTTTATACCAATGTGACCCACTTTACTGCGATGTTTTGTATCATTGTTTAGATTTTCTAGATGGTGTTCCAGACGTGCTGATTTGCGATCTACAAATAAAAACATCATTTCTGGAGCAACATCTAGAAACACTGGATCTCAGGACCTCATAACATCCAATGCCACTTAGTCCATTTCCGATATGAGAACAACAACTTTTTTACACTCAATTTACGGCCAAGCGTTAAGGGGGGGGGGGGTACAGTGGTCACAGATTTCAAAATTTTGCTCTAACAGCAAAACTGAGATAAATGCATTACTTAAAACTGCAAAGTTTTTGCTTTCAAATGCCTTTTATTTGAGTTCAAACGGACTTGTGGTTCCAAAGTTATGATCGTTTTAAGTTCGGATGTCACAAATTGTTCGATGTGAATGGCAAAAATATCCAGCTTGTGATTTTTAGCATTTTCTGTTTAAATTAGTTTTCTGCAAATTATTAACATGTTTTTTGAAATAAGTTGATTATTTCATCAAGATAATATGTTATACATCATATCCAATCAAAATTTCATGGTTGATCGCAATTCTTATGTATTTCTTTATTTTACCTCAACCTGCTATATTTAACACTGCTAATTTTGAAAAATCTGTAAAACCGCTATTTTGTATCCGATTTGAACCAAAAAGTGCTCAAATTGTTTGTAAATTAATTATCTTTAATAATACAATAACCACAATTACTGAAAGTATCAATTTTATCAGTTTTACCAAATTTTAGAATTTCAAAAATGTTTTCGTTAATATCTCAAAATAGGAAAATGCGCAAACTTGCCAAACGGGAACAAGCGTAACTCAAAAACAAAACATGGTACAGTCATGAAATTTTGCACAGATGTTAAGCTAATAAAGGGCTACAAAACCATGAAGCCGGATTTTCAATATCTATTTGCAAATTTGAATTACGGTTAAGAATGTCCTGATTGGTCGGCTCACAGTTACCATGGCAACCGTATCAAAAATCCGGCTTCATGGTTTTGTGCGTATTGTTCTTATGTACCACCCTCCCAAGTTTGAAAGTACTGAAATAATTGTTTTTGAGTTACGTTTGTTCCCGTGTTTGGCCAATCAGAGGCCTAGCCTGGTTACCATGGCAACCACACTTAAACAACAACCATTTTCCAAAACTTTGAGTCATGGGCTTCGTGGTGGTATATCATCCATATGGGCTGGTATTGCGGAAATGGTTGAAAATCGACGTTGAAAATCGGACGTTGACCACTGTACCCCCCTTTCCCCCCCCCCCCCCCCCCTTAAGGGCTAGCACTAAGAGTCTAAATTATCATAATACGGTATGTAACCAAGATATGTATCTTGACCATAAACTGGTGAGATTTAAACCTGATTCAAATTATACAAAATTTGGGTCATTTTTAACAATTTCTAAAGAAGATTTTGTAAGGGGTGAGTGTAGAAATAGGCCCCGTATTTGAGGGGCCGCCCCACTCTGGCCCTACTACCAGGTTGTGACCACTGTCTCAAAAACTGGCCCTGCCAGCTCCACAACTGGCTACAACATGAGTGATGAAGTTGCGGCCTTTGCGGGCTAGCTTGTTATGGTATTAATGTGTATATTTTTGCTTGATTAACTATGGTCAATTTAATCAATTAGGCTGTTCATACTTTTTGTCAGAGCTTCGAAATCCGCGGTAACGCAGCCGCGTCGTTCCCAGAAAAAAGTTCGAAGTCCCAGAAAAAAATCAGTAAGACAAAAATAATATATAAAGTCAAATAATAGTAAAAAGCATTACGAGAATTTCTGACGACAGATGATTTTCTCTGGCAATATTGAATGGTGCCAACTTAAAATAAGCCAAATTTTGGGGTGAATGTCAAGCGAGTTTTTAATGCGATTCGTGCATTTTTTCCTAAATCTCACAGAAAATTCTCATCAGCACAATAAAAGTTCCCAGAAAGGTTGATTTTTTTCTATACCCTGCTTGAAGTTTTTGTACCTTCATTTGATCCAAGGAAAAGTAAAGTACAATTATTACTACACTTCATAACTATATGAATTACATACATACATACATACATACATATTATTTTTTATAGTGCGCTTATTCTTAAACAAGGTCTAAGCGCATTAACATTTCATTCTTAAAATTACAATAATAAATACAATACACAAAAATATATGACCAGCGGTGGAGAACCGGTAGTCAACCCTCAGGGTGGAAACCCTAAGAGCTTACAAAAAGATAAGTGATATTAAGAAAATAAATACAAGACTAAGATTGACTGCAGGCGAAAATACCGGCAGTCTACCCTCAAGGCGAAGGATACCGTGAGAGCTAACAATGGTAAAGATGGGTTTATGAAATTACAAAATGCACCACAAATTACAGAATGTATTATGATCACTGATCTATAATTCTACACGGTAGTTACAAGTGAGTGGAGAAAATATAGGTTTTCAATTTCTTTTTGAACAAAGTAAGGGAAGTGTCTTCTCTTATAGAGACAGGGAGAATATTCCATAACCTTGGACCAATTATAGAAAATGCCCCATCACCTAAGGAACGACAATATTTTGGGAATTTGTAACTTAATAGCATCTTTAGATGAACGGAGGTAGTGGCCAGAACTACATTGAGAACTATAAAGAGAAATTTGTGATGTTAAATATTCAGGGGAGGATCCGCGAACACATTGATAAATATAGACAAGTAATTTAAAATTGATGCGTTGATTAACTGGTAACCAGTGAAGTCTTGCTAAATAAGGGGAAATATGCTCACGTCGCTTGGCACCACATATTATGCGCGCAGCTTTGTTCTGTATTCGCTGCAGCTTGTTAATATTTGCATTGGTGATACCATCAAGTAAGGAGTTGCCATAATCAAGTCGAGACGTTACTAGTTACCTTACTATATGATGGCATGCATCCTCATCCAGATATTTTCTTATGCGAGCAATATTTCGTAACTGGTAATTAAGAGTGCGACATAACCCCGTTACCTGGCCGGACATTGACCCATCTGCATCCATGATGACACCAAGATTACGTACAGAATTCACTGGTTTTATATTATTATTGCCTATATTTAGGGACACATTTTCTTGTAGCCGTAAATTATGGGCTGACCCAATAAGCATAAATTCGGTTTTATCCATATTCAATTTCAATTTGTTTGATGTCATCCAATTTTGAATACTAGCAATGCAGTTTTGAATAGAATTGAGCGATTCCTGACATTCATTATTACTTTTAGGATCAAATGAGATATAAATTTGAGTATCATCAGCTTAAATGTGAAAAGATAACTTATGACTGCGTATCAAATTACCTAATGGAAGAATGTAAGTCGTGAAAATCAAAGGCCCCATTATAGAGCCCTGAGGCACAACACAGTCTAACAGTACATTGCTTGAAAATTGGCCGAATTCATAGGCCTATTTCATTATTTTAATCAATTTCATCTGGAATCAAGTACGTTTCATGTTTTAAGTACTTTCAAATGTTGAATCTTCGAAAATTTGTGGAAATTTGAATGAATGAAACAATTGAATGATTATTATATATTTAGAGAAATAGTTGAAAACATCATCATCATCGTTCGGCTGCGTAGCAGGCGATCGCATAGGTTCTCCATTCACTTCTATTTTGAACCAGTGTCCAGATAGCATTTGGTTGCAGCAGGTTATCTTTGTCGCCAATCAGCTTTTGAATATAAGAAAAGTAAGAAATTCTCTGTCGCCATGGTCTCTTTCTACCATGGGGAGGTTTCTATCTCACACAGTGCTCAATGAATTACTTCAGAGCGTTTACAATATTTTATGTAGAAATCAGTTCAACATGTGAATAATGCTACTTGCTAGTT
>JXSR01S049446.1:93324-110461 GCA_000969725.1 Ophiothrix spiculata
TTTCTTTGCTTACATAACAGACCAAGATTGCAAATTACGGCGAGCAAATATAATCTTTCACTGACATCTACGGTCAATATGATAAATTCAAATAATATAAGACTAAAAATTAGAAGCTTGATCGTAATTCCTGTCTTATAATAAATTACGTTTCATGTGCTGCATGTATCCACTTGATACAAAAAAAATTAACAACCTTCTTCAAACATTTCCATAGCACTAGGCAAATTTTCTATGAGAACATGACGAGAAGGTAAAATTCTCATAATTTTTTTTTTGCCGTTTCTCATCATTTTCTCATCATTTTCTCATTGAAAATTCCCCTAGTGTACGAGATATTACAAAAAAACCTTTAAACATCACCCTTGCTAAATCACATTCCTGAAAAAAGACCAATCTTCAATTTGTACATTGATGATTTTCAACCTTGATTTTTTTTGTTTAGAAAAATAATTGAGATCCGAAAAGGTACATATTATTAGTACACAGAAATAAAAATAAGGTTTCGCGGCCTTTTGAGAAGCGAGTGCAACGTCCCTTGCAAGAACATGAAAATATATCTCTTGTTTTTACTGAATCCATATTAGTCCTAACTTTTATCTGAAGAGGCATCAAATTACCTTCGTTAAGGTCACTGTCCAACTGTCCAGCTGTTAAACGGGCATAAATACTTCACAAACAACGTCAAATATTCTTGTCACTATGCTATTTCTCCTTTGCTTACAGAACACTTGTTACATGGAAAGAATATATATACGTTACACTGATCAAATACGTTTATCAAAGATGTCTACGGTCAGTATGAAAAATTTAAATAAAACAGTTGCCTGAGGATTGACAAAAGAGTTACTATACGAAACTTGATCGTAATATTTCATGTGTTGCGTCTACTTGATACTAAAGCCTAAACATTGATGTGTTGCCCTTTTCCGACCGACCCTAAATCTGGCAAAAGTTTAATGAAAAAAATGTTTAAAGGGCAAAGGAAATGATTTCTGGAATTTTTGTGAAACATTAGAAAATTAAAATTACATGACCAGTGAGAAGTTTAAAATGCATAATTATTTACAATTACCCATAAAATTAATTAATTACCCATTAATCAATCCACCCTGGTGAAAACACTACCAGCATTGGTTGTCTAATCAATAATCATTGATGACATCATTTGTGTTACCACTGTATGTATAATATAACACATTGCACTGTTTAGTATATGGCAGAACTATTATTTTTTAATTTCTTATTGTCTATTTTGTCGATTTTACAATATTTCATAGCCTTCCAAACCAAAAGAGATATGGAACAATAAGAGGGGCACTTGATGGATAATTGTGTGCTTTCAAAAGGAAAAAAAATATTATTAATCAGGTAGAAAGAGTCATTTTGATAGCAAGTTCAATGGATGTATAAGGCCTACATAAACTACAAAGCTGTGAATTCATTGTATATCCCTGTCCTAAACTTCAATAAAGTTTGTAGATATTTCTAAATGTATCCAAAAGACCCAATGCATCAAAGTCACTCAAAAGGGGACAAATTATGAAGAAAAAACAACATAAAATGAAACTTTATGGTTGAATATCTAGGCATTAATACACACTTTACTACATCTCAATACTATGCCTTTGCCCATAAAAAAAATGAATACTGGGGATTTTAGTGCGCTATGCCTCACATATTTGTTATTCCATGCGGCCTACATATAATGCACCATCGGCTCCCCAAGTTTCGTATGGGTTTCCCGTCTTTGGCAATAAAGTATCATAACAATTTGAATAATAAGATAAAAGATATAATTTAGAAACTACATTTTAGATGAGTGATATTTGTAAGGATTTATTTTGGCACATTGTTTTCATGAGCTTTTCAGATATTTTGAATATATGAAGGATTATAGATATGAATTTGTAAAAATGTTGTCTGATTTGACAAACCAAGTAACACAACTGCAACATTTGCAAATGAGGATTGAATAAGACACAAAAATAATAGCATGGATCATTTACTATTAAGTAAATAGTTATCTTTTCTTTAACTTTTAGATGATATAATCTGCAATCTCTATAATTTTAGAAATGTTGCCAAAAAATCTAGAATATATGAATTGAATGTTGGCAAAAAGATTAATCCAAGTTGATAAAGAAGATGAGAAATTCAACAAGAAATTTCACCAATTATTTGTGTTCTTCATTTTGAAAATGCATAATTTATTCCCAAAAGGTACGTCTTCACTATCCTTGTCTTTCTTTTGATCTGAAGTTTACAGAATACTGTAAAATCAACAAAATAGATTGCATAAAATAGAGAAATAACAGTTGTTACATATACCATACAGTGTAGTGCAGGCATAGTGGTAACACAAATGATGTCATCAATGATTATTGATTAGAAACCATTGCAGATTGTGTTTTTGTTGGTGTAGATGGATATGTCAATAATTACTACCTAATTAATTGATTTAATGGGTAATTATAAACAACTATGTATTTAAAACTTCTCACTGGTCATGTAATTTTAATTTTCTATTGTTTTACAATAATTGCAGAAATCATTTCCTTTGCCCTTTAAACATTTTTTTCATTAAACTTGCCGTTTCTAGCTCAGCAACTCACAATAAATTTGTTAATTTAACAAATCTTTGGTGTCCTGTCAGAAATAATTAATAAATGATCTTGTTATGTCTTCATATAACTTTAACGTGCATAACTTTAAGAGATTGTTCATCATGTGTTCGTATTGAAGTACGTTCAATACGTTATCCATACGTTGGTGTCCGTTTATATACGTTTTATACGTTATATATAAGGTGGTGCATTTGACACATGTTCAGTTCTGAATTTTTTGTACGTTTTTAGTACGTTCATTTTCTATACGGTGATAATGACAGAGTTTAATTGCAAAACAATATTCTTTAAGAAGCATTCACAAAGTCAGATACGAAATATCAATAAATACCAGTCACATGATCCGTACGCTTGTCATCCCGTGATGAGAATATAGAAATGGACATTGCCATGTTACGGAATAGATCGAAAAACCACGGAATGGGTCCAAATTTTATGGAAGGGTCAAAAGAACCTAGAGCAAGTCGAGTATAATGTTGTAGACAAGGAATGACCAAGGAAAAGGGTTATTAGGGTTATGCAATAGGGTTATTTTTGAGGATTGAAGGGTGAATCAGATGACAATCTGTAGGGTATCAAAAAAGTAAAATAGAGTAAAAATTGCATCAGTAAATTCCCAGGGAAAAAAAGGTTATTTAGGCTTTAGAAAAAAGTCACCCTTTAGCGGGTGTTATGAACTACAGCGGTCAAGCCCTGCCTACAACATTATACTTGACTTCCCCCAGCAAAAAAGACGCCGGAACGATTGGAATATATTATAAAGAGCACATTTTTTAATCATTTGTCTCATTCTGTATAATTTTGACTCCTACGCAGTGTTTCAGTTTCAGTTCTAACAATTATACCCCTGCTAAATCACGTCCTATATTAAAGGTAAGAGTTCCCAGACCTTCCAAGTTAACTAAGTACAGAGCTGTCACAATCAAATCTCATTTCATTTCATATTTATTCGGCAAATTACAAATAAACATCAAATATAACAGTAAATACACATAGAATATCATTTATGCATAACTATACAACCTAGAACAGCAACACCAAACTGCCAAGTGCAAGGATAACTCATAAAGTCCACCGCAAGTGACAACTTATTTCCAATGGGGGTCGCTTTCCAGTCGGTTTTATTTTCTTCTCCATTCCATTCCAAAGTCCGTTACCACATCAGATCTGCATGTGCGCAGATAAATCTGAAATCTGAACTAAATATCAGATATATAAATAGATTGTCACCGTTACTGTTATCATAATTTGTTTGAAATATACTGTTCTACACTTAATATTGGTCCGTCCCGATTTTCCCCGTTGCTTAAAAGCACAAAAGCTAATGACCAAGAGCATATCTCTTTTCACCGGTGGGTATAAGCTTCTAGGCTCAAAATTTCTCTCAATTACCCGTTTTTATTGATCATTTTGGCATAAAACGTACAAATTTTGCGCGCTTCGCGTGTATTTCACTATCAAATATCATTATTTTAGCCAAAAATAGGCGTTTTTTAGCCAAAATGAACAAATTTTGTCTGAAAAATTTCGCGCGCTACATTTTTCGTCCAAAAAAAAAAAAAAAAAAACCCATTAATGTTGGGGTAGAATAGGCCGACAATGTCTAGTGTAGACGGGGTTGGTGAAGCACATGAATTTTTATATCGTCATTTTTTGGGGAAAAAATGAAGATTAAACTTACAGAACATGTTAGAATTATCATTTCCCTTCTTTACCATCAAAAGTTTTGATAGGGTAAATCAGTTATATCAAATGGCGCATATATGTGGATTGTTGTAGTCCATTCACGTACACTCTTAAAAAGAAAGGATCAAATTTATCCCATAAAGTCAAATATGAGCTTATCCTTTTTGGGATCAAATTTGATCCTTTTTGGGATCAAATTTGATCCTTTCGTTATAAGAGTGTACGTCATCTATATGCGTTAATTTCGAACACATGCACTTTTCCTCTTTCCTCCGTATGATTTAAGTATATTTGAAAATAAACATGCTTGTTACAAGCATGTATGAAATTTTACTTATATTATATTAACAATTTCCCTGTATTATACTATCTCTCAAAATTTTCTTTCAAAATCGGGTCATGTACGCCACTCTTAACACGCGCGCGCCACCTGCGTGGGCGTAAACAATCGAAATCTACAAATCACGCTCTGGAAATACGTACGTAAATAAGTGCATCAGTACGCAGAAGGCCTTAACAACTAGCGTCGGAAAGAAAAACCTGAGACAACTCTGAGAAAAACTATACTAAAGATTTGTCTTACCTGGAAAAGAAATTAACTCTCATAAGAGTGATATTACTGGTGTCGGGCTATTGCATGAAAGATCCTCTGCAGTTTGCTGTCAGAATCTACAAAACCATCACCATTCTGAATCAAAACAATACAGAGTGATTCAATAAATATGCATCACTTTTGTTTGTGCCAGTGCCTATATTTCAGAAACTAATTGCTTATGATAAAAAACGACTGCATAATAACAATCAACAGGATCTTTTTATTTCTAAAAATCTGAGCCGAATCACCTCTTGAGAATTTTGTAAGAAGAGTCGATTTTACTCCCATTTTATTGGGATACCAAATGGATACTGTTGATGAAGTGTAAATTATTTGCTGAGTTGTCTTTGCATGCCTTCAGACAGTAGTGAAATTGCCACAAGCTTACAAAATAACTTATTTCCTCACAAAAAAGTTGTTTCTCGTCCCCTCCCTTCTCACTTTTTGGTGCCGCACCACTTTTTTTTTTGCAAAAATGCTAAAAAAGTGTAAAAATTGAGCTTAATGGTTCAAATATAAAGACATCGCTTTCCAAAAAATTGAAAGTCAGATGAACCGTTTCATAGCGACAGAAAAACAATTTTTGTGTAGCGTCAACATTTTTCCCGCCATAATTTCAAACACCGTGTTCCCGAAGGAATATTCACATGAAATTTTGCTCAAATTTGCAAATTGCAAAATTATTACAATGCCTAAATAAAATTAGAAAAAAGTTATTCGGTTTCGATTTTATGGGCAAAACAAATTTGAACAGCGCCCTTGAAAAATCATTTTATGCTAATTAGCACGAAAACGACTTGATTTATTTTTTGGCCACTGAGGGACCCGGTGCATTCAGTTTGACAGCAACATGGAGCGGCGATGTATTTTTTTTCGCATTTTCGCGCTACGCGCTAAAACCTGTGGTATGGCCCCTAGGCCCTTGGTCACTTAATGTTAAGGTGCTAAATTAACAAAAATTTACAAAAATTGAAGAGAAAAGCAAAATAATGGCGAGTGAATTGGAGAATTAAAAAAATTGTCTTGCGATGGCTTAATGTACATTGTACACATCCATTTTAAGATGATAATTTGAATTTGTATCGTTTAAGAGAAAATTGGTGTGTGTTTACAACATACTCTCTAAATGAGTGAAAAAACGAGTGAATGCCAATTCACTCGAAAAAGAGTGAAAACCACTCAAAAACAGCTGTATGCGGCAGTCAATCCACTCGAAAAACAGAGAAATGAGAAAAAAAGGGAGAATATTTAGTAGAACGAGTAAAATTGTGAAATATTCACTCGAAAAGGAGTGACGTTCACTCTTAGCGAGTGAATGTCCAATCTTTAAAGAGTTAAACGGAGGACAATACTTTTTTTGAGTGGTGTTCACTCTCACTCTATTTTCACTCTTTTTCGAGTAAAACAGTGTGACATCATCAATCTAATTACTGATACCTTTATAGAAAATAATGAATCAACCCAACCTATCACACGCTCAAAATTCACCACCGCAGAATTTGGAATACTTTGTATACAAAAACTAATGCGGCCTATTAGAAAAAAACAAAATCAGAGACATAACCATTTTTTTCACAAAATCTGGAATATTATTTTTAAAATATTGTGTATTTTGAAGATTTGATTTCACATCTTGGTGCAAAGTTTGCAACTATATGATATTTTAGTGGGCGTACTAAATTTGTCGATTTATTCATCACTCTTCAACCATATCTCTTCAACGAAACATTGTGTGGGCGTGAAAATTTACAAGGATTACGAGGAAAAAGATATTTGCTTTCTTTGTAATAACCTTCCATTCGATTTTGGAAAGTGGGAGGTCGAAAAAGTGATCGGCTACATTACCTTTTTGGAGTGAACCAGGTCTTCATTCACCCATACCTCAAAGTATCCTGTTACATCAGGTGTAGCGTACGAATCCTATAGTAGAAATAATGAGTTGTTTATATTTATCAAAAGCACATTGTTGTAAATTGATAAATTTGACATAATGCTGAAATCGCAACTTGGCTATAATCAGTCTTTCCCGGAACGCACAGCCGTAACATTTACATACCCTGTCGCTGGCGACGTCCCACGCTTAAGGTCACGTAAGGTCAGATAATGCGTATCAAACAAATGTCTGAGATGATTATACGCCGGGACAGTTATGACGTCATAATTTATGCACAATGGCCAACACGTGCGTTTTGGACCCAAACAAACGGTGAGGCCATTTTTGCCACACGTAAAGTCTATGGAGAAAAAAGTCTGACTCCGATTTTATACCATAACTTTCGTCTAAAACAAAAATAAGGGAAAACATGCCGGCCTATTATGCTGAAGGTTGTGATAACAAGCCAGGACGGGACCCCTGCCGTTATTTTTGTCTTCCAACCGAGAAATATCAGTCTGAATTGTATGTTCACATGTGCCTATTGTGTTAATACGTATGATTAGTGGACACGATCATTTGTTTGGGTCCAAAACGCACGTGTTGGCCATTGTGCATAAATTATGACGTCACAACTGTCCCGGCGTATAGCTAAACGAAATACTAAGCAAAAATAATCCCTATTCATCCTCGTGCTCCACAACTACCCCGGTATTGTTTAATTACCTAACCCATTCGATCGATCAAGCACTTACCATCGCTATAATCATTTTAACTAAATGTTACATTATCAAATGTTACGGCTAGACCGTAACAATGACGAATGTTACGGCTAGACCGTGACAATCGAATCGCCATTTTCTCTTATCTTGGGGAACTTCCAACTTTCAAAAAAACAGACCCACCCTCAAAAAAAAGACCCAGTAAATAACTACGTGTATATATATATGCAAATCACATTATGTAGCATCTATGTACAATGACAAACTTACCTAAAATTGATCTTTTTCCATGGTAAATCCACTCTAAAAGTGGTCTAATTTAACATGGAACTCTGACCATTTTGTTGATCATTTTCAAAGCCGACCATTTTGGTTTGTGATGTTCGAGTGCATGATTGGAAGGCACTCTATCAATCTTTTAAACAGATATTGCGTCTAACGTCGCCTTTCGCGTCAATATGGTACTAAAAGTGTTAACATATGAATTCGTCAGACAGTGCATTATGTTACGGTGAGCCGTAACCAACAAATGTTACGGCTGTGTGTACCGGGACAGACTGATAATAGCACTATATTTAAGTGTGCCGCCGCACTAACTCTTGCGCTCTGCAGAAGTTTTATGGCAAAGGTCACCTGTAACATACACAGGTTAATTAGATGCGGGGATACGCCAAATATTTAATGAGTATCAATGGAGAGAGCATACTTGGGGCAAACACATTCCTCGACTTCCGGCTTCGGTAAGGTCGTTCGAATAAAGATTAATTCGAGTCTTTTATGTGTCAAATCTACTAGTTCTACCCGCTCATATGTATCAATTCGCGACGTGAAAAGCCCCGCCTATTTGGTATTGATCAAAATATAGTCACGATCATGGGCGTCATTTCAGGGGGGACAGGGGGGACACGATATTAAGTGTCCCTCCCACGGTTTTGAAAATTTGCCCTCGGACCCCCACACACTTCAAAATGAAATGACGCCCATGGTCACGATACATCGTGTGAATCAATTCCTGGCTTCGTTCTGAGTTACACTAGGAATATGTATTTTCTTTAGGCTGCATTTCGTGTTGTGCGGTAGATGTACTCACATATTCAATATCGTCATCTGGAAACCTCTTCGAAATATTATCTTTCAGTTTTTCATACTGAGGAAACAAAATATGTAATGGTTAATAATTGCGCATCGCTCTTGATTGCAGTACTGTAGGTGTGTTTCAATATAGGCATGTCAAATGTCCATGTTGCGTGCCAATAATCAGAATAAGATATTCCGAATGTAAGTTTGATAATTCAAATATATTTAGGCAATTCACGATCATTTTGTCAACGATAACTGTCGTCTTTGATCACCTACCTTGTTGTAACTGACCAGTCCGTATGAGTCGTAAATGCCAGAAATTTCATTTTGCGCTACAGGTGAAAATATATGTCAAGGTCGTAATTTACCGATTTTTTTTTTATTGACAGATATTAATCCTTGTGCTTACTACAAAATACCAACAAAGTTTCATATCAAGAAAATGATAGGAAATGTGAAATAAATCTGCATATTTTTTAAGACAATCAACAGAAAATATAGGGCTTACTGATCTTTAAACGCGTTTATCGAACGTTTTAGTCACTGACAACCTTTGATGGACCATATAACTTGATTTTTGGAAATCGTATGAAGTTCATTAAGGTGTCATTTTAATCCTTAAAGCATGGTATTTGCAAATAATTAAAAAAAAGTGGAAATGACAAGAGCTGGCATTTACTGCTGATTAGGGATGGGCAGTCATGTTATACTGAAAGTGTGCCAAACGGAAATCATCGTATGGATAACGAATTGAACGTATACATAACGGACACAACCGTATGATTAATGAATTAAAAGTAGGCCTATTTCTATACCTGATAATGAATGACAATGTATAAATCAAACGAATAGTGGGGTTATGTATACACTATGGGTACCTTCGACTCAAGAGGGGAGCGTGGCCGAGCGGTTAGAGCACGTATCTCGTAATCCAGAGGTTGTGGGTTCGAGCCCCGGGCCGGGCAGTTTTTCTTCTCCTTGTTTCCTTGGGCAAGAAACTTTACTCTACTTGCTCCGTGGTTCGGAAGTCACGTTAAGCCGTTGGTCCACCTTTGCGTTTGACTCCCAAAATTGGGGTGTTGCAAAGTATATAATCCAGATCCAGACTCTATAAGGTGGTGTGCGACTAATAGGTCATTCATTATGAAAAACATGTTATGCTTCCAAATCTTGTAATAGATTCACCAGGATCGTTCATAAAAATTGTTTAAATTGTTAAAGTTCTCAGAATACAAATCCAATATAAATGGTACTCATCACTCAAACCAGAGTGACCAAGGTTCCTGAAAGGAGTTGAAATTTTTCTCAGTGAGTACCATTTATATTGGATTCGTATTCTGAGAACTTTAACAATTTAAATGTTATGCTTCCATTTTTTTCTAAATCATCTATACATACCTTTCGTTTATATCCACACCCGCCACTGAAAATTAAAAGAAATGTTGGGTTTGACTTTATATTTTATAACTTATGAATGACATATGTGAGTAAAATTCTCAAGAATGATGGTGGGCCTGAAGCTGGTAATTAGACCCCTACAAGTAAATCGTGCTCTCTTCAAGAATATAAACTGTAAATGGGGAGTTAATACAGGTCTGTTCACACTTCAAACAAATGATAGGTATGAACCTGGTAAATGACGGACATGTTAGTAATCTTGAGTTTTGCATCGATGATTCTGGAAAGACCTGGGCCTATATTCCACTTGCGTGTGCGTGACCCGTTACATAAACGTGAGTTTTAAAGTGCTCACGTTTTTGTATCCCGTTACGTGTACGTGGAAATCGCAAACTCTCTATTGTGTTAAACTAGAACACACATAGCTTTGAATGAATTTTCAAAAGGTTCGATGTCGGATATGTTTTTAAGAACACCATATCGACCAAGCCCGTAGCCAGGGGTGCGGTGGGGGCGTCGCACCCCCCCCCCCCAAAAAAAAAAATTTGACAATGTACAAAAAAAGTCCACAAAAATTCCCTAAATGACCACCAAAAGAACACATAAAGCACCAAAACAAGTAAATGTTTTTGAATAAAATACTACACAAAATGCTTGGAAAACTGCTAAAAAACTACTAAAACTATTTTAGGGTCGACCAAAATGAATTTTTTTCCTCCAAAAGGTCCACTTTTTGAAAATCCGCACCCCCTTGAAAAAATCCTGGCTACGGGCCTGATATCGACCTCTCATTGATTTAATGGGCTGCATCGCCTGATGATTTACGCCTCATAAAATAATTGTTTTTTTGTTATGAATTGCCTAAACTCAAATAAATGTCAACATTATGAGATTACACATATCAGAATAATACAAGTTTTGGCGTACATATGTAATAGAGTCTCTAGTTTATACATGAGACTTTAGTAGTGATTTCACGTCCATTATCAAGGTCAAACTTACGTCAATAAACTACTTCGAAAATTTTACACCTTTTTCGCCGAAACCTTAAAATTTTATGATGTTCGAACGATTCGCCTGTTTTCAAATTTTGACAGATTGTAGACTTGATACTTTTTATTGAATTACAAATAATATTTTATAAATGTGTTGTGTTGATTTTGAATGATAATGTAACAAACCCGCGTTGTTTTGCCCGAAAAACCAGGCGTGAATTATGACTCTGAGAATTTTTATGTAAACAAAAGAAAAATACGGCATTCTAATGTTTATGTTTTAGATTTTAGTTCACCATCTCAACGCTGCCTTGATAGCTCAGCGGTAGATCTCTCGCTTCGTAATGCATGACTAAACCCTGCCATAATCCATGGTTCGAGTCCCCGCAAAGGCAGTGGAAACTATTTATCTTTTCATGATTGAAAAATAGTTAGGATTCACATTTTCCTGAGCATGTGGATTCCTCGTACCCTTACAGTTGATGTTAAACAATATAATATTTGTAACGCTACTAGACATAGATATTTTGGAAACAGCCCGCTAGTCCGAATATTTGTAAGTCCAAAGGGTCACTAGTCCGAAAATGAAATAAGGTTCGCTAGTCTGAAAGCGTATGAAAATAATTTTCCTATACCTGAGGGTTCGCTAGTCCAAATTTAAAAAATGGTTTGCTAGTCATAAAATTAAATATGGTCCCCTAGTTAAAAGATCCGCTAATCCTAAAGTTCAATGAAAGAGGGTTCGCTAGTCCGAAACTGAAATATTGTTCGCTCATCCGAAAATGAAATAAGGTTCGCTGGTCCGTAAATGAAAAAAGGCCCCGCTAGTACGAAAACAAATCTGTTTGCTAATCAACAAAACTAGCTGTTTTTCGGACTAGCGGACCCGATTTTATTTTCGGACTGGCAAACATTTACACTTCTTCAATAGACAGTCACAGACACAAAGCACCACAAAATTACTTGCTTAATTTTCAATGAATTTTTTTTTAAATATGAAAGCCACTCACCCGAAATCCGATAATATAAACACCTTAAATATTACAAATCCATTATAAAACAATAATGATAAAATTTGACCGTTAATTCGAAAATTACGTCATGAAAATTTATAAGGTTTCGGCAAAAAGGCCTCAACTTTTCGAAGTAGTCTGTTGACGCCATTTTCATCTTGATCATGGACGTGAAATGACTAGTAAAGGTTTATGTATAAACTTACCTGAAATATCTGGCTGTGGACTGTGGCACTACCACGGACAGAAGTGGGCACCGTATTCGAGCCTATTCCATAAGTGCACATACAAGAGTAATGAGACTGAGTGTCCCCCATAACCAGGAGTCCGGGTCTAATTGAACTACACGGAATAGGTCGCAACCGATGATTTATTGATCACACATGTACAAGTACGGTCTACACAATTTGATAGTTGCTAGGACATTTAGATCACACGGACACTATATTTCATTACACCGGTGTAATGAGACTGAGTGTCCCCCATAACCAGGAGTCCGGGTCTAATTGAACTACTCGGAATAGGTCGCAATCGATATCGATGATTTATTGATCACACATGTACAAGTACGTTTTACACAATGTAATAGCAGCTAGGACATTTAAGTCACACGGACGCTGTATTTCATTACACCGGTAACGTTTTACACAATTTAATAGTAGCTAGGACATTTAAGTCACACGGACGCTGTATTTCATTACACTGGTACCAAATGTCTCAAAAAACTGTAATTTTCATCAAATATGCACTGCAACACACCACAAATTATATTCGTACTAAATTTATCCATTATAAACACTTCCTGGAGTTGTTAATTGCACAAAGATGCTGTTTGAAGACACATTACCATGGTAACCATGTAAATAAACTAAACACAAATTGTTTAATTTCTCTGTTTTGTACAACACGATCTTCATAAATTTAGTTCAAAAAGATTCCTTTCATAACTATGGAAAAACACATTTCTAGTTTTTCAAGTACCATTTACTATTTTTTCATTTTATGCACATATTACCGTTATGTAATAGGCTGCATGCAAAAGCTTGCCTCAAGACAACAACTTTGTCTCGAGCAAGTATAAACTTGATACTCTATGTGGTAAAGTTTCACCAGGGATAGTAGATAAATTCAGGATAGGAATTTCGTATATCTTGCCAATTGAAAAAATGAAGCTTCAGCGCAAATTTGTAATTCGACGTCACAAGGTTAATTATGTATTCAACCAATCACGTACAAGCTCATTAGTATGCCCGATTTTAGCTGATTTTGTCAACAAAATGTTCCGGAAATTCTCTTGAATTTCATTGCAATAAAAATGAAAAATAAATAAAACCAGACCCAAACAGCATTAGATACACTAATTCTGAACAACTTTTGGCTGATGGTACTATAAGCTCACCGACACAAAGAGTGAAATTTCCATTTGAAATCGGCTGACCTGCGCTGATAAAGCTTAAAGATTTCAAGTCACACACACGGGCACCCCAATTCCCATGCGCAATGTTCTGCGCATGTTCTGCGCATGGTTGCACATTTGATTGACAGCGACCCCGCCCATGTAATCTTAATGACACCTTAATGACTACCAAATATGGCCAAAAAATGGCTTCTGCAGAAACGCGAGAGAAACAGGGCCCTGGTTTCTACATTGAACAAAAATTGCTTTCCTGCAGTCTAGCAACCACATCAGTCCAATAGAATCTGCCTAACATGTTTATAAAAGTCATGACCAAAGCGACAGCTATAAGTGGCTAATTATAATTCAACTGTGTGAAAAGCAATCAATACATAATGATCCTGAATCATGATTGGTTAATCCAATGACAACACACATTTTTATGAATGAAAGTCACATGACATTTTTGGAGGGTTTTTTGCATGTGACTCATTGCATGCTGGGAGGAATATGCAAATGACAAGATGGTTGCACTAAATAAACACACATTTTTACAGTGTCTCAGGTGTTTATCCCAGGATGTACCTCATTTTTTAAAATTTATGGATGGATTCAAATATCAAAGGGTCAGGTCAACTATTTATAATTACTTATTTAGTTATGTTTCATTAATGATTCCAAGGTCTTGAGTCATTTGCTTATGTATATCATGAGATTTTTTGTGGCATTTTCAGGACTAATTTGACTCGTATGAGTTTGACATAGGAAAACTCATAGTAGTAACTGGTCCCTATCGTGGAAAAAAACTGTAGCCTTTGAATTTGTAATGCCCCAAGTGATGCCACAATTAATCAATAAATTGCCATCTTGAGTTAGCTCTGAGGAGCTGGATTGTAATTTCAAAATATGATTACTATGAGAAATACTAGGTCTACATTGAATGATATTTTAGTAAATTTAAAAATGATAACAGTTGGTCTTCAGATAATTCTATATAAAGCAGCTGTTCTATACAGAGTTCTATCCTCCCCGAGTTCAACCCTCCCAGAGTAATGGTATAGAGGGAAAATACAAAAGTATATATAGTCTATTTTCAGCTCTGAATCAGAGCTATCTTAAGTCTACTTACCAGTACTCAACATAAACTTTTACCGGAGTCTGACGGTTTTGGGGGGATAGTATGTCATCAAGTAATTCCTTTATAAAATTACGTGGACCAGCGTTCAAAAACCCGGCATCGGCCGCATGAGTCCCCATACAAACTGCAAGTAGTAATGCTACGATGAAACGAGACATGTTGACCCTCACAGATAGTGTTGCAGATGGTTTTGAATTCAATGAATCAGGTACAATTTCGTCTGCGTCAACTTTAGATCTATTCTTTGCTTAGAAAATACATGCAGTAATGCATATTATAAGAGAGATTAATTACAGCAATTTGTTCAGCTCATTGAACTAAACCAAGGATACATCCAATTGAAGGCTCATTCTCCAACAAAGCGTGCAACCTTGGTTAGAGAAATGTTAAAATTTCCCAGGGGGGTAACTGGGTATTTTGACCGGGTAACCACCCGCGTTACCAAAAAAGCGAGACCTGGACAGGTCTCGAGACTTGCAATATAGGGTATCAAAATCGACCTGGTACTCTGAAGGTCTCACATAGAGTATCAAATTTGGCCTTTCAGTTTCTGATAAGGTATCAAACTATGAAGAAATGGTTGAATTAATGATAATGGTGCCTTAAATTGCTTCAAATACCTAGACACACTCCTTAAGAGTGTTCAAATGGTGTACACAGGGTATTTACACCCTTTCTGTAAGATCCGTTTCCCATATATTTCCCCGGGATATTTCCCTAATCTAAGATTATGAAGTCTGTCCAATTACATTCTATCTTTTACAGTGTAGTTCCCTACCATTGAAACATTAAGTTGGATTTACAGTGTCTGTTGTGGTAGTCGTATAACCAGCATGATATAAAAAATTTAAATCGTGCAAACTTAATCTTGTAAGTACATGACACTGTTTTGTTTGAGCTGTAATAAATTCAACCGCTCGTGTGATGATGTGCCGTGATGTTACATCAAAAAAAGATCAAAAATAACAGATCAAAAATAACAGACAAATTATCAAAAAGATCAAAAATATCAGCTAATAGTAAATTCTCCTCCGGCTTGTCATTCATTTGTTTTTTATCAGTCAAACTTAAAATATTCCACATGCTGAGTAGCCACGTAGAAGTAGAAGTATACTGTATACTACACTACATATATTGCATATTCTAATCCATATAAGGCTGCATTTGCAAAAAACTGGATCGTGTAGATGTGGAAATAGGGAAGTGGCCATTTTTGCCAAAAACTTTGATCGCCAGCATTTGTGTTTATGACTTTTCACTTACGTTTTTTGGGTAATCTTTAGGTTGTCCATCTTCTTGAATATCTAGATATTTATAAAGCTGCATCGGGTGAATGTTTTGCTATGTTTAAAGCACAAAAAAGAAGATTTTCAAATCGGACATTGCCGATAAATCGTTCGTCATGTGTATTGTTATTTACATATGACGTCATAGTCGAGCATGCGCATAAGATGCAAAGCGAGTTGCCGATCCATTTATTACGATGCCAGAAATGTAATAGCCCACCCCCCCTGGGTGTACAGTTACATTTTACCTATAATTTCTTGTAATAATTATTTCGCCAAAGTCTCAGATAGGGTATTCATTTCAGCAGACATGGTCCCGGATAGGGTGTCCATTCGAACAGATAAGGTAGATTTATGGTCTCAGATAGGGTATCATTTCAGCCATTTTTGCAAATTTTTGGTCTCACATAGGGTCACCTTCGGAACCTGCGGAACTCGGGTGGTTACCCGGAAACTAATATCAGTTACCCCCCGGGGTAAAATTTCGACTACTATAGTATTTTTTTAAAGTCTGGGCACCTTATTAAAAGTTATGGGTCTTTCCACTAATGGTGAGAGGTAAAAGGATTTGCATTCATACAACAAATAGAATTGAAGTTTTGAGAAAGGCCATTATAGTTTAACATTATGGTGTTCGTTATCTGATCAAGTTGGAAACAATAGAATTGAAGTTTTGAGAAAGTCTGGGCACCTCATTAAAAGTTATGGGTCTTTCCACTAATGGTGAGAGGCAAAAGGATTTGCATTCATACAACTAATAGAATTGAAGTTTTGAGAAAGGCCATTTTAGTTAAACATTATGGTGTTCGTTATCTGATCAAGTTGGAAACAAAAGCTTTGAATGTGTTTGTTATCATTTATACCTCAAACACATTTCTGCATTATTTCTTCGCTGATTATAGATTATTTTATATTTATAAAATTACACTACCTCAACAAAGCATGGTTTGAACATTTAAATGTCCATCTTATTGTACAGATATATTTTTGTAATGATGAAATAGTTAAAGAAAAGGAAGAGCACGCATAACACATTGAAATTTTCGTATGGCATATTTGATCACGTTACATTGATTTGCTTATCAATTCTTTTCAAATTCTCCGAACCATATAAAAGTCTTTCACGCTCATTACTCTGTTAACAGCTTTTGGAGATAATAATACCAATGGTCATTGCTGTATAAGTAGTCAAGTTAATTGGCCCGCAGTAAATACATATGCCTATTATAAACCAAACTTCACACTAACGCAATGCATGCAGGGATTGTACTCATTGATGAGAGGATCCTTGTCCTTAGTATATAATAAATAAATATGCTCTACCCGTG